>JAJMHP010000081.1:0-61403 GCA_030583235.1 Metschnikowia lunata
CGTGGTTGGATCTTCTTCGACAGCTGAGCCATACACCACAACATACACCACCACCCATTCTGACGGTTCTGTTGCTACTGACTCTGGTGTTGTGATTGTCACTACCGACTCTGCTGGATCTGTCACCACATCAACATCAGTGATTGGATCATCGTCGTCCGTGGTTGGATCATCGTCGTCTGTGATTGAATCTTCATCGTCCGTGATTGAATCTTCTTCGACAGCTGAGCCATACACCACAACATACACCACCACCAACTTTGACGGCTCTGTTACTGATTCGGTGATTGTTTCGACGGAATCGATTGAGACGCCTGGTGAGATTATCACTTCTGCCAGTACCTCATTCACACTGATAGAGTCAATGACTTATCCCGGCTCGTCGTCATCAGTATCTTCGATATTGCCTCTGAGTTCTGCATTTAATACCGAGTATGCTGACATGGCTACGAGTGCAAGCATGGGCAATATTGTGATGTTTGTTTGCGTTTTGGTTTACTTTGTTTGATACTAGGGTTTCGTGATTTCGTCTCTCTTGTTTTTTCGTTTTTTAATCTTTGCGCCCTTTACGAGCACTGTCTCGTGTTTTCGTTGTGCGCGTTTCTTTTTTTCGTCCTGGCCTATTTTCGACACTTCTGTCTGAGTGGCACCTTTTTTCGCATTACTTGATTACTGATCAAAGCTAGTGGCTTCTTTCTTATTTTCGTCCAATTTACTTTTTGATTTTCGAATGCATCACTTGTAGGATTAAGCTTAAGCGCGCGGGTAGATCACAAGGGTGAAATTGACGAACTGCTTTTGTTTTGAATATCTGGCAATCATGCTCACGACCTGACGATTAATTTGTTGTGCTTCACGAAGTATGTGGTCAAAGTTTAATTCCTAAGGAATATGAAACCTAAGTCCAGAATTGTAAATTCATTTAGCTAGAAAGCTCAAGATCTCTTCTTGATTTCTCACGTCTTTGGCCATTGCTTTTCTTTGTTTTCTTTGTTTTCTTTGTTTTCCTCTTTCTTCTTCTTTTCCCTTCCGAGGTAATACTCGTTGAAAAAGTGTAACAAAATGTATATTGTCAGAGATACCAACAAATAATCCAAGTGAGCAAAAAGGCTCATTTCCCATGCACCCGATTATTGCCCTTACTCGGCCAATTTACTAGCACTTCTGTATATCACTACACATCCGCCCACCCTCATATCTCGCCATAGTGACGCGGGGACGCGTATTTTTTATTTGTTTACAAATTTCAATTGAAAATATTCATGCCACAAGACCAAGACTATGAAAGGAAATTTTTGTCACATCAAGAAGGAAGGGTTGCTCTTGCGTTAGAGATAAAAAGTGGTCGGTCCGCATCCATCCGTTCTACAGCAAGCCGCTTCTGTGTGCCTCGCTCAACGTTTCGTGATCGCACTAACGGACGGGAATACAAGCTTAAATCCGGCCATAACAGACTCAAGCTGACACAAATTGAGGAGGATTTGATAGAAAATGGAAAATTAACCTAACCTCAAGTGGATTGCCCCACAGCATTGGGAAATGTGTGATATAGCCAATCGTTTACTTGCGAACCGCGGATCCACCCCACTTGAAATAGTAGGCAAGCATTGGCTCAACAGGTACTTGAGAAGGCATCCGGCTCTTGTCAATGAAATTTCGAAGACCAAAGATTATGATCAAAAGAAGTGTGAGAACCCAGAAGAATTTCGACGGCGATTTGAACGCTATGAAAATACTAAAAATGAATATGGCATTGACGAAAATGATATCTATAACGTTGATGAAACCGGGTTTGCGATGGGAGTTTGGGCAGGCGCTAGAGTCATCACTGGTTTCGAAAATCGAAAAGAGCCGGTATTGGTACAGCCAGGCAACCGTGAGTGGGTCAGCGCAATCGAGTGTGTGGGCGCTTCAGGATTCGCGTTGCCCCCATTTTTCATTTTTAAAGGCAAACGTATTCAGAAGGCTTGGCTTGAAAAAATTGGATGCGATACCATGACACGTCTAGTTGTCTCAGAGAACGGATGGACCAACAATGAGTTAGCTGTCAAATAAAAAGTCTTCATCCCTGCAACAATTGCTCGAACGAAAGGTACATGGCGCACTTGGATTCTCGACGGGCATGTAAGTCACTTGTCACATGAATTTACAGATGTCTGCGAAGAAAACTTTATAAAACTTCAGTGTATGCCACCACATACTGCCCACCGTTCGCAGCCCCTCGATGTTGTTTGCTTTTCAAGCTTGAAAGCCAACTATCGAGAGCTCGTACAATAAAGATGCGCATGCACATCAATAGTATAGACAAATTCAAGTTTCTTGAAGCGTATCCTCAAGCAAGAGACTTGGCTTTTCTGGAAAAGAATACAAAAAGCGCATTTCGGAAAGCCGGATTAATCCCCTTCGACCCGGAGAATGTCATTCTGCAGCTTCCTCCGATGCCCTCTTGTGCATCGCTTGATCCGCAAGACAGAACCGTAGAAGGGCTGGTTTCTTCCTCGAAATTTGTTCAAATACGATATTTCGATCTCTTCAATTCAACAAATGCTTGCACAAGTGAATCGTGGGCCACGGAGTCCTCTCAAGCCAGAGATTAAGTTGCTCGGAAATATTGCGACAGGGGCGGTTCAAATGATTGCGATGCTCGCACATGAATTGGAAGAAGAGCGTACCGCATCAGAATTGTTTAAAGAAACAAAAACTAAAACAAAAAGAGGTTATCTTAAAGAAACTGACATTTCATTTGAGGAGTTCGAGAAGCGCTACTCGGCGAACAAACAAACCTCAAATATTCTTGACGGGATTGAGGGTCCGAAAAGTAGCCAAGGATCACCTAAGCGTAAACGCCGCCCTCGCTTAAGTGGAAAATGCAGAAGCCAGGGACATAGGGCTGATACATGCCAGAAGAAGACTGACTGATTGTTTTACTAAAATTTCGTGAATAGTTTGTAGAAATCGAGAAATTTGTTCAAAATAAAGACGCGTCACCGCGTCACTATGGCGAGATATGACTCCATCCTGTCGGATCATCTGGGCTCTTGTGACCGCTAGAAACACGACCTGGTGGAGCGGAGACCGCGGATGAAAGTTTTCACCTGGCGACTTAAGGCGGGATAAGGAGTTGAGAGATTTCTAAAAGCAGGTACTTTCAAAGCTTTCGCGGGGCGCGGTCCGTGCGAAGGCCTTGAAAGACAATGCTTGGTAAAGAAGCTTCTGGAGAATACCATTAGTTCGGGCAATAATGACGTAAAAGACGTTTCATAATGATTATTATAACCAACCCAAATATGAATAAATGCACTTCTGAAAAATATTCTGTCTTTCCCTCCTTTTTCTCCTTGGCCATTGACGTAGAGCGCCAGTAGTGTGGTTGCACCCGATTGGGTAAGTTGATTTGCAGCCAAGCCATGATCGTTGTGTTAAAAAAGCTATTTTCCTGACAGGGTGAAAATATTGGTAGCAAGGTGTCTTCCGCAGTTTCTAAGATACCTTCACATGCGATTCCCAACACTACCCCAAACCCCGATCCATGTGAGGGCTCTCAGTGACAACGGCCTGCATACCAGCGCGCGGTCGGCTCGGCGCATGGAATAAATAAATGTGATAAATTCATGTGCATCTGGCCAAATTAGAAGACGGGAAATTCGTTTACTCAAGACTCACCAAGCACGCCTTCCTTTCTCTTCAACATGGACTTAGAGCTTTGTTTTGACCGTGACTCTGGGATTGGAGAAGTGCCTGTGCCGCGGGAAATCGAGGTGGAGACTGAACTCGGAGTTAAGGGCACAATAGCGATCCCACACTCAGTGGACAACGATGACTTTTTATCTTTGAATTACGCGCCACCCACTCGGCGTATGGCTCTTCTCTTGCACGGCCAAGGAGGCCACCGTAACTACTGCTACCAGAAGATGTTGGCGCATAAATTGGCTGCTGAGTTGGGCATGTATTCGCTTAGGATCGACTTCCGCGGGTGCGGTTCGCTGGCAGATGTGGCCGATTTTGAAGTGGGCCGTACGTTGGCTCTGGATCTCGAAGATATTCAGAGTGCCGTAGATCTTGTTCTATCCTCAGACAAGAACCCGTTGGGCATCAGTTTTGACTTGCTGGCGATTGTGGCGCACTCACGGGGAGCATCGGCAATGTTCCTCTGGGCGCAGCAGCAGCAGGAGCTATTGGATGACGTGTCCACTTCTTCACGGGCCATAATCGTGCCGAATCTCATAAATTGCTCGCTGAGGTTCCGCTCCTTTACGATTTTTGAGCGTTATCCGCTCGGCGAAACGGACTTTGAATATATGGAGCAGACACTGCTCAGAAACGGCAAGATGCAGAAAGTAAGAATCACGCGTGAGGAGCTTCTTTCATTGGCAAGGCTCGATACCTCGCAGTTTGCAAAGATCTCGCCCGAATGGTCCGTCTTGAGCATCTACGGGACAAAAGATATGATTATCCCCAAGGAAGACCCGGCATACTTCGCCAATGTTTTCAACCGTGGGCCTTATACACATCATTTGGAGCTTATTGACGGTGCAGACCACAATTTCTACGGAACTGACGTGATCAGGCACGACGGCGACAGGGAAGACTTCAACCCGCGTTGTTTACCGCTTCTGAAGCACAATCTAGTCAACTATAACTACGTGGCTACGCAAATAATCGTCAAGTATCTCCGCAGCGACCAGGAATTGCTTCGGTTTCAGGCGCTTCACGGCATCATTGGTGCTACTTCACGGGTGAAAGAGGTGGATGGTATTTCCAACTTCAGGGACTTGGGTGGCTGGCCGATTTATAAGCCCACATTTGATAGCGTGTTAAATTCTTACAACAGGTACTACGTGCGGCCAAACTTGATGTTCAGGTGTGCAAACACGGCGCACGTGACCGGCAAAGGCTTGGAAACACTCAAAAATCTCGGCGTCAGGTCCGTATACGATCTTCGATCCGAGGAGGAATGTGCTAAGGATGGGTATTCCAAAGACCTTGAAAAGGTGGGTATACAGAGGCTCCATACACCGGTGTTCAGACACGAGGACTACTCACCCGAGGCAATTGCACTCCGCTTCTCGAAATTGTTAACGTCTTGGTACACTTACGTGCAGATTTACGATCAGATGTTGGAGAGCGGCACTGAGCTGTTCCGTACGATGTTTGAGCATCTCAGGGATAGACCCACCGAGCCTATGGTTTTTCATTGCACAGCAGGCAAAGACCGTACTGGTGTCTTTGGAATGCTCGTTCTCAAACTCGCGGGCGTAGACCGGCTCACGATCGCGAGGGAGTATGCCTTGACCACGTATGGCCTTGTTCCCGATCACCCACGGATCAGGGAGTTGTTTTTGGCCGGGCTCGAGAAACTCGAAAACGACGAAAAGGGCGCGGCATTAGCACTGTTGATTATCCAGGGGCGCAAAGACTGGACCATCGAAGTGGATGGGTTTAACAATCTCATCAGCTCGCGTTCCGAGGCCATGCTTGCGACCATGGATCTTCTTGACACCGAGTACGGCGGCATTCTCAATTACATGGAAAAGCACTTGAAGTTTTCGAGAGGTGACATCGAGAAGATCTTTTCCAACATTGTGTGTACTGATGTGGCCAAAACAATAACCAAAGACACTGTGGTGAATGGGTTTGGGAAGGGTGCTAAGTTCTGAGAGAGGCGATGGGACCGAGAAGATTTTTCTTTGGCATAAAGCAAAGGTCAAATTTGTGGGGACGCGTCTTTTATTCAAGTGGTGGCTTTAGCCATTCGCGAGATAGATTCACACTATCTGTGATAATTTAAAGGTCTATATCGCGTCATTTCCCTCCACATTCTGGAGGCTTTTGACTTAGTACCAATAACATATATTCGAATGAAAACTGGGGAAAGGTCCTAACGCTTAAACGAAATGATTGGGTCGTCGTGACTGTTTCCGTATTAAGTACAAGGATCAATCAATCAGTTTAGTTTTGCATTTTTTTTTTTCCCGATGACTGTCCAAAAACCGGAAGCAAGATTGCAAAAGAGGTGACGTAGGAGTTTTCACGAGTGGCAACCCCGGCGAAAGCACAATACCATCCACAAAACGCCGACAAAATGACAAAAACACCGCCGGAAGTGAGTAATCTCGAGTTCCCACTGAAATAGTAACCTGCAAGCAAAAAAAACCCAATGTCGAGCGTGAAAAAAAGGCCCATGAACATAAGTGTCGACTTTAACGTGCATAAAAGCATGATAAATGTGAAAATTCCCCACCCAACAAGGTACAAGCCAACGGCATTGTTAAACTGATCCACATCGTCGCCATATGCCGACACAATTCCAAACGCCTCCACGCAGATTGCTCCAAACGACATCCAAAACCCCATGCCGAAACTACAAAGCACCGTACCGGCAAAAGTATTGCCCACGACGAGCTCCCAGATTCCTGCGGAAGCCTGAGCAACCCCACCATAAAAAAAACAAACCCCGACGCAAGCATTCGGAATTGTAATTCCGGCTGCACCGGCCAAATACAACCCCAATACAAAAGCACTGAGAGCAAATGCGGAAAGACCCATAGCGGCGGCGTTTCCATATTTCTGTGGCTCGGGTGGGGCGTATCTTTCAGATTGCATCGTGCCGCCAAAAGCTTTCATGACCTCATGTCGATAGAATCGTTTATTGCCTAATACGATAATACTATCGCCGTTTCCTTCTGTCTCAACACGTGCAATGCTTTCATGGGACACGTTAGCTTTCTCGTTTTCAAAGAAAGAGCCGGGCATTGTGAACGAATTTTATCTGATATTTACAAATATGAAGATGGATCGAAGCAGGTTAGGTTGGCGTGGATATGGACATTCTTTTATGGAAAAATCCAAATGTCGTCGTGCTTGCAAAGCTTGAAAGCGGCGCCATTTCAGTAGTGGGTCTGTGGGGTGATAAATCACGAGAAATGGAATTAAGGCGAAATAGTATATTGACAAGCTACCCCACAATTTGTTTTGGCACCATGCCGCGGTGTCGGAGTTAGGAACATTAGGCCCGGAAAGTGCCGATGCACAGACCGCTGTTTGATGGTTGATGTTTGGAAAAATGAAAGAGTACAATTGGTTTTTTACTCCTTTTATTGCGGGATTTCTTTCTTTTTTCTTTTTTTCTTTTGTCCGTCCTTTGGGATATCTGGCTGCTAAAATGTTCTTATCTGCGGGAGATCTGTCGAAGTGCGCCGTAACTCCGTGAAAGCTACAGAAAGCACACCACCCGAGGGAAAAAAAGGAAAAGAAAAGACATCTCTCTAAGCTTTCACACTATAACAGGAAGAGTTAAAGCTGTGTTAATAATTTTTGCATCCATGCGCTAGACCCCGGTCAACTACAACCCGCGCCAGTGTTTATTAAGTTATTTTTTCTGTCAAATAAAAGATGAGACATGTTTTGCGAAAAAACATGAAACTACTTTAGAAATTTCGCAGTCACTTTTAAGTAACTTAAGGAGTTTTCTCAATAAATACGCCAGACATATCTCCTTTTCTCTTCTTTTTCATGTTTTCTGTAGCCAAGTAAACCTAAAATTGTTCCCGTGATGTCGCCAGTGCCACTCTTTGACTAATTCCGATTGGTGTAACTCTTTTCTGGGGCTAAACTCAAGCTTTTATTGCAAGCTAGGACACACCATCAATTGATAATCCCAATTAGGTTGCCGATTTGGTGAAGCTTGCCTGAAAGTTCTTTTTTCCCTAATAATTTTCTAGGAGCCTAATTTGCTACTGTATGTAATTAGCAGAGTATACTTCACCGCCCTTCTTAATCAGCTCCTTGAGCCGGTACGACGTTCGGGAAATGCTCCGTGAACCGAAATCGTCGCCTTACATGCCAGAAATGTCAGGAGTATAAGCATTGCAGTTATCTTGGATCGAGATCAAAGTAACTTTTAGGATCATTTTGAATTATCCGACTAGATAAGAATATGTCAAAAGTTATCCGATGATCCATCCGTCAAAACAGATATCCTGAAAGTTACATTCATGAGAACACTGACCCGCGCCATTTTACTTGTACGCCTTACACCACAAGCGTTCCCAATAACACCCGTGCACCACGCGCTCGCGGTCGCAGTCACTGCTTCTTTGATTGGTCACTCACCTCACAAAGGTCGAAAACATTCGAATTTGAAGCAACCAAATCCTTGAGATCCCACTAAATGTCCTCTCAGATGCTTGGGGCTGCCAGCAAGCGGGCTCTTTTCAACTCACAAGCAAGACGCTCTCTCACGTGCTCGGCCCGTGTTTTTGCCGCCCCTGTGGCGCTGCAGGGAAAGCCAGTTACATCCCAGGCGGTAAAAAGCGACATTCATGCTGTGCCTGGACTGAATCCGACACTCACATCCGGCGTGAATAGCAGCGTAAAAGCAAAAGTTCAGGCTCAGAATGAGCAGGAGGCGCCCAAAAGATCGTCGTTTTCATTTTTTGGCTTTTTGTGGAAAACTGCGCTTTTGGTATCGGTGGCCTATGGTGGAACGTTGTTTGCAGCAACCAAGAATGACCAAGTCATGGATTTCGTCATTGAAAAGCAGTTGCCTTACCATGAGGAGATCATTGACTTGATCGAGAACGGTTCCGTCGATGATTTGAAGAGATTCTGGGAAAAAGTCTCGTCAAAAGTATCGCTTCCTTCAAAAGATCAGATCGAGGAATTGACTCACAAAATTGAGAAACAGGGCGGGCAATTGATCGAGGAAACAAAGAAGAAGTTCTCCCACGCACAGGCCTCGCTTCCCTCCGAGCAATTGCAGAGATCTGTTGGCGTAGAGACTGTTCAGGGTAAGATTGATAAAATTCCTTCTGTGGCGTTGAAAGATGGTGTTCCCGGTCTTGCCGACGAGTCTGTCAAGGCCACGATCGACTCCTTCAACGATTTGCTCGATTTACTAGATGGCAGCAACCTTGGGCCGCAAAAAGTGGCCATGGTTATGAGAATCAGCGACAACATTAGCACGTTATCTCAGAAACTAGCGGCGTTGAAGAACTCTTTCGATGCAGAATTGGAGGCAAAGTTGAAGGACACAAAAACCCAGTTGCTCACTTCCCACACGCAAAAAGAATTGGAGTTGACCCAGTCCATGTTGGACCAGTACAACCAAGAAAAGTTGATTTTAGAAAAAAAATACAAGGACAGACTCAACCGTGAGGTGGAAGCTGCAAGACAGGCCCTCAGCCAGGCGGCAATTAATGCAACCACCATGGTGAGAATTGAGCAGACCAGAAGATTCGAACAGATGGTGAAATCAAAGATCGATGAGGAAAGAGACGGCAGGTTGAAGAATTTGGATGCGCTCAACTCCAGATTGGAAGAGGTGGAAAAGTTTGCTCTTGGCTTGGAGGAGCAAGTATCATCCATCAAGTCCAAGACTCTCATCCAACGCTCATCTGCAAAGTTGAAGGCATTATTAAAAAACACACCTGAAGACGCTCCCGCTCAAAGCTTCAAGCCCTTCATTGATGAATTGCAATCTGCATCGAGCAAGTCAAATGATGAGTTGATTTCTTTGGCTCTTGGTGAATTAAGACCTATTCTCAGCAAAGAGAGTACTCAGTCAATTTTGACAGTGCCACAATTGTTGACTGCTTGGGAACAGCTCACACCGGAATTACGGTCCGCGTCTTTGTTGCCACCCAATGCCGGTTTGTTGGGCCATTTGGCGTCTGTTTTCTTCTCCAAATTGTTGATGCCTGTTAAAGGCTCCAAACCAGACGGAAAAGACATAGAATCTGTCATTGGCAGAGTGGAACAAAGTTTGGTACGCGGAGAGTTGGACACTGCCGTGGAAGAAGTGGCCAATTTGAAGGGCTGGACTAGAAAATTGGCCGACGATTGGGTGAGAGAGGGCAGAAAGAGATTGGAGGCTGAGGTTTTGATCGATTTGATCGACACTGAGACAAAGTTGTTGTAAGGGTAAACGGGTCAAGTCCAAGGGAATATTTGTGAAGACGAAAGCTCTCACTTAAGGAATTCCGTCATGATGGATTACATGTCGCAGGGTTAACAAGGATGTCGTTGCTCAGTTAAGTGCATCAGCTGGTTAGGCTTTATGCCTCTGTCAATCAGTCAACTCCCTGGAAAAACAGGTTAAAATAGTTCCTGGAAACGCGCTCAGCAGGCGTTTGATGAAATATTCTACTTTGTTTGAGAAGTAAGTGTTTGATACTGAACCATGCGAGGTATTGTAGGAGAAGGAGCCAATATCCGTAAATCCAAAATTTTTGAGTGATCTTTTCGGAATTTTATTGTGAATTTAGAGAGATTCATGAGTATGCTGAGAGCGTTTTTTTTTTTTCATTTCTAGGGGCACGATACAAGGAAATGTAATTTTTGAACATCAGTTAGGTATATGCAGGCACGTCGTTGTTTTGATATGGGACGAAACTAATGCAAGTGAAGAAACAAAGTATTCCGCCCTACATAAAGCCGCCAGACGAATAAAATTATAACCAGAAAACTCTCTTCCGTCTGTCATCTAACACTGTAGAGATAGGAGTAGGGCGTCCGAGGTGGCTGTACCACGTGATCAATCTCACGTGCAAGTCACATGACCATCTTTTCCAATATGCCAATCTACACCATTTTTAAACCTCCTTTCCCTCTTCCACCATGTCGTCCACGAATGCTACAGCGGCCGTCTATGGCGGCGATGAAATAAATGCCGTCGTTCTAGACCCTGGCTCGTATCTGACGCGAATTGGCTACGCAGGAGACGATTTTCCTCGTGTTATAGTGCCCTCCGTATATGCTCTCGATGAAGACGGTTCAAGGTCGTTTGATGGAAGCCTTGACTACCCTAAGGCCAAGAGGAAAATCGTTCCTATCATGAAGGATGGTCTTATTCACGACTGGGACGGTGCAATTGCCCAATATAGACACTATTTTGACCTGGTTATGGCGATCGATTACGCGGAACAACCACTCTTGATTACTGAGCCAGTTTGGGCGCCCCAGGGGTACCGGAAAAAGCTCGTGGAGACGTTTTACGAAGCGTTTGACTTTCCAGCGTTGTATTTGGCAAAAACCCCGACGTGTATCTCGTTTCAACAAGGAAGACTGAGCTGTTTGGTGGTGGATATAGGCCATGATTCGGCCAGTGTAGTGCCTGTTGTGGACGGATTGTGCTTGCTTAAGAACTCGATGCGGACCAACTACGCAGGCCGGTTTTTGAATGACCATATCCATGACGTGCTCCAGGCGAAGTTCCCTGGGGTAGATCTCTCGCCACATTACAAAATTAAGACTAAAACACCCACGGCTTATCCCGAGGTTGCCGAGTACACGGCCCGGGAATTGCCCGAGCAAATCACCCAATCATTCGAAGAATACCAACAGCAAAAAATCTTTACCGAGTTCAAGGAACTTATGCTTGAGGTGCCCGAGAAAAAAACGCCCTCCAAGGGCCAAGGAAAGGACCCATATCTGGATGAAGAGCACGTGCGCTCGATCGAGCTTCCTTCGGGCCAAACTGTGGAAGTTTCGCTGGACAGATACATTGTGGCAGACAGCTTATTTGAGCCAGGATTGCATCCTTTCACCAACGAGAAGTTTTCTCAAAATTACCCGGCAAACAACGGCGAAATGACCATTAGCAGCCCTTACGACGACTACAGGCCTTTGAAAAGGGCGAAAAAGGGTGACCCGGGGCAGGCCACGCCGACCCCGTTGCCGGAAAATAGTGCTGCTGTCTCGAAAACAATCCGTGGTTTATCTCAAATGATCACTCACTCACTTTCCCAAGTTGATATCGACTTGAGAACGTCGATCGCTCATAACGTGATTGTCACGGGCGGGACTTCGCTCATTCCACAGTTAACTGAGCGGCTCAATACGGAGTTGCTGGCGGCCAATCCCGGGTTGAAAGTGCGTCTTCATGCTCTCGGAAACACTACCGAAAGAACAAACCAGACCTGGATCGGTGGCAGTGTTCTTGCGTCGTTAGGGGCGTTTCACCAGATGTGGGTGAGCAAAGCGGAGTACGAAGAGGCCGGGCCGGAGAGGATTTTCACCCAAAGATTTAGATGAGAAGGATGTTAAATAGGTGTAGTTGAAATAGGGAGAGGCCATTAGAGGAGACAGCGGGGTGGGTGGTGAGGGGGGAAGGTGTTTTTGAAGGTCTTTATAGGTCAGTTTTGGCGAGTTTTTGCGGGATTATTGGACCGGAAAATTGGACCTTGTCTGACGAATAGGGCAATGAGAGAAGAGAATAAGTAAAGTGAAGCAGAATCTTTTCCAAAACAGTATTTGCAAGCTGGAACCGAGCGGGATCTACGAAGCTAAGTTTAGCGTAAGAGATGTGGATAAATTCGGTCATTTTCTGCTTCTACGACTTCTTCAATTCAAATCAATATCATCCCATGGTTTCGACCTTGGAGAATGGTTAAGACCTAGGAGAATGGTTGAGACCTAGGAGAAATACTCGTATCATGAATGAAGTACACAGAAGTTGAAGTTTAAACCAGAATAAACTCATTTTTGAGCTTTTACAGAACTTTTGTGGACCAGCTTTATTTACGTTTCTTCAGACACCGATTATTCTGTCTTAGTAGAGAATAACACCGACCCACTAAGACACAGAGAATTTCCATAACAATCCAGATCATTTCTACTTCACTTCTGTTGAATCGGATCAAAAATTTAAAGAATGTAGGTTTAACAAATGGAGAAGGATATTTGCCAATCGATTAAAGCTATAAAGTGGCATGTGAAATGACAATCGCCCCAGAAGATTTTTAATCGATTCTTCAATTCTTCCTTATTGTTGGTGCCTAAACGGGTCTCGAAGGTACTCTATAGATCACTTTTACCTGTCTTTCTAAAATGCTTGCCGGTGCTATCGGCCTAAAACAATCAGTAACAGTCAAGCAGAAATCTACCATGTGTCGGCAAGAAAAGCTTTTCAAACACGATTAACTCATGAGCCTAACCATATCTTGAATTTGTAATTGCCTGAGATGGTTAGACAGTCTAATGGATTATTACTAGTACCTCTTTATTGTAATGAGAGCGACCTTTCTGGAGTAGTACTAAAGAATGACTTCATCACTACACAAGAAATATGGATGCAGCAAATGTTGAAAATCTCACACGAACAAAGTTGAGTACACCGGGTTCGAGAGCATACAAATACAACAGACCGAATGGTAAACAAAGAGGAGGAGGTCTAAAAGCTGTCCGAAAAAAATTGAAATGAACGCAAAAATGAAAATAAATGTCATGAACTGTCCCATCCATTTCCACCGCCCGTTGTAATTGACCACTTTCTTCCGATACTTTCCCTGATTTGTCTCTCCTCCTCCTTGTCTCTCACACTCCTACGTACCTTTTTTTTTTTTTTTCTTTGGCGCGGCTCTCGCAACCCGGTGTCATCAATAGCCCCTACAAATTGCAGTCGCGTCGTCGCGGACCCCATACTAACCCATAATAGCCGCCCAAAATTCACTTTTACATACCCCCATCTTTTATTTTCCCAAGTAAAATACAAACACACTCTCTTCCGAAGCAAAAGAAGCGACATCCCCAATTGGAACCCATTCAAACTTCCCAAAACTTTCCAATTTTCCAAAATTCCAATGATTTCGCAGCTGAATTTGTTCCCACCACAACCGGCCACTATCAGGGGAGCAACGACGCATATTTCCTACGACTCTGTGAACAACAGAATTACTTACGTTGCCGGAAAATCAATTATTGTGCGCTGGCTCGAAAAGGGTACAAGAACTAAACCTGTGCAGTTCACAAAACACACGGTGACGGCCACTGCAGCGGCGTTTAGTCCTTCGGGTAACTACATTGCCTCGGGAGACGAGTCTGGACACGTGATTGTGTGGGATACATCGGTCCAGGGCAAAGATAGCACATTTGAGCAGCCGTTGATCAAGTCCGAATTTGATGTGTTGGGTGGGCCAATTAAATCGATTGCCTGGGATGCCGACAACGCTCGGATTATTGCTGTAGGATCCGGAAAGGAGAAGTTTGGACATTGTTTCACGTGGGACTCGGGAAATTCCATTGGTGAGATCCAGGGGCACTCCGAGACAATCAATGCGGTTGATATCAAGCCACAGAGACCATATAGAGCGGCTACTGTGGGCGATGATAAAGCAATGGTATTTTTCACAGGGCCTCCCTTCAAATTTGACAAGAGCTCGAGGACACATCACACAAATGCCGCTCGTGCTGTCAAGTTTTCTCCGGATGGAAAATGGCTAGTTTCCGTGGGGTCTGATCGGATTATTGTCTTGTACGACGGAAAAACCGGTGAATTCATTGAGAGAAAGGAAAAGGCCCACGAAGGCGGAATTTTCGCCGTGTCGTGGTTCCCAGATTCTCTCTCTTTTGTCACCGCGTCGGCTGACAACACTGTGAAAAGATGGGATGTTAATGGACTCTCAGAAAAGCAAACATACTCCGTCTCCTCAACCACTCTGGTGGACCGGCAGCAAGTAGGCGTGGTTGTGACTAGAGACCACGTGTTGTCGCTTTCGTTGAATGGCAACATTAACCTCTTTTCTCACGACAAATCGGCGCCTGAAGAAGTTATTGTTGGTCACCAGAGAGCATTAACAAAAGTGAATGTAATTGGCGACAATTTGGTTTCTGGCGGCTCCGACGGCTATATCTTTGAACATGCGGTCGATAGTTCTGGGGTGAGCCCAATTTGTCAGAAGTTTACTGAGCTGCAACCGCATACGAACTTCATCACTGGAATCAAGAAGTATGACGACTATGTGGTGACTTCCGGATGGGATGACAAGGTCAAATTGTGGAAGAATGGGGAATTGGAAAAGTCTTTTGGATTAGAAGGGCAGCCGAAAGCCATCACAATCACAGACAACATTGTTGTGTTACTAGAAAACAAGCTCCAGGTTTTCGATCGCTCTCTTGAGTTGGTTTCAGAGCATGAGTTGAAGTTTGTTGCATCATATGTGGACTCCGTGCCAGGAACTACGACTGTTTATGTTACAAACGAAACAGACAAAAGACTAGAAGAATATGAGACGGGGTCTTCAATCAAACACTTGCATTCGTACCCGGCTTTGAGAGCAGCCCCAAGCTTGGCCAAGGTTTCACCAGATGGGGCGTACGTTGCAGTGGCCGAGTCGACGGGAAAATATACTCTTTACAGTACTAAGGACCAGACTGCTGTAACCACGAGATGGGCATTTCACAGCAGTAGAGTCAATGGTGCCGACTGGACTTCGGACTCCAAGTATTTGGTCAGTGGGGGCTTGGACTGCGGGATCTACATTTACTCTGCTGCAAAACCATCCAAGGTTCTAAAAGCCCAGTTGACCCACCAGACGGGAGTCTCAGACTTGGTGTGGTTGCAGTATTCTGAAGGAAAGGGATCGTTTGCAAGTGTTGGGCTAGATGGAGCAATCAAGACGTGGGACGTGGTCTTTAGCACGTGATATTCCATTGGTGAAGTTGGAGCTAAGAACTCTGGCAATTGCTTGATATTCTAGCGGATATCAAAAAATTGCTTTCGTTATTGACTTAGAGCATTAAAGGTCTTTCGCTTGCTCTTTTTTGGAGTATTGCTCTGCACGTGCGACAAAAAAAATATCTTCTCATTAGTATGCGAGTTGCTATGGACGAACGACACAAAGACTCAAAAATACCAGAAATATGTATTGTTTACGCCTTTGTAGCTGATTATTTCTCCACCTTATTTACAAATAGACTTCATTGAATTGCCAAGTGATGATCACAGGAGTCAGCTTCATTGACTGACATGCACACACATCAATAGAACCTTGCAACCTAACCCTAGATGACATAGAAAATTATCGTATTATTCTGCGTAGGCAAATCTAATATTTCGAGCAAGAAGCTTGCGGCGCCCTGTACCAAACTCCGGCTCTCCCGGCGTTAAGAGAAATCTTCAGAGTTCAAGACCCTTCGGAATAATACCCGTGCGCCTGCGTCGTGCGTACCCGCAATTTCTCCGGCCCGCCTGCGTCCCCGTGCTGGCTTCCATACATTACGGTTTCACGCACGCGCGGGTGCCCCTCAAATCACCCAACTTGTCTCGCCTTATCAAGCGACCCCCACTCTTCTCGCGTCGCAGTGCCCCCGCATGGGTCTCAACAATTTTCGCTCCTGGGAGCCTCCTTCCAGTCTTGTGGATTGATAAAAAACTTCCAAACACTATTCTTTCTGAGCTTAAAAGAGCTTTCAAGCTAAAAAAATACTGGGTTTTAAACTTTTACGAAACCTTTGCACATTCACCACACACCCGAACAATCTTAGAAGAATCTTAGCTGAATCTTTTTAGCCCGGACTCCACGTCTCCCCCACTTTTGGTTGAAAAAATGTCTGACGAACAAAATAGCCGCCAACTCATTAATGGAGCCTTGGAATTGGACCCTTGGTTGGAGCCTTATTCGAACGCCCTCATCAGCCGGCAGTTGCAATGTTTGCAATGGGAAAAAACGCTCGAAAAATCAGAGGGGTCGCTTTCTTCATTCGCATCTTCGTACGAAAAATATGGACTTCATGCTGACCACAAGACAAAGGAAATTGTTGCCCTTGAGTACATACCCAACGTTGTTAGTGTTTCGCTCGTAGGTGACTTCAACAATTGGAAGACCGAGAGTCATGTTTTCAAGAAGGCCAACGAGTATGATTTATGGAAATTGGTGATACCTCCCACAAAGGATGGAAAGTTTGCAATTGAGCACGATTCAAGGTATAAAATTTCGATGAAACTCCCATCTGGAGAACGAATTTACCGCCTTGATCCTTGGGGAATGCGTGCTACGCCATCAACGGAAAATTCGTTGTATGAAGGTCGATTCTGGAACCCTTCTGAAACGTACACTTTCAAGCACAAACGGCCAAGGTTTGCGGACCACGATGGAATCAAAATATACGAGGCACACGTAGGAATTTCGAGTCCTGAGCCCAAGATTGCATCTTACAAGGAATTCTCTGAAAAAACGTTACCCATTATCCATGAGCTCGGCTACAATACCATTCAATTGATGGCGGTGATGGAGCATGCATATTACGCCAGCTTCGGGTACCAAGTGACCAACTTTTTTGCGGTTTCTTCGCGGTACGGAACCCCCGAAGAGCTCAAGGAGTTGATTGATCATGCGCACAAGCTTGGTATTCGTGTTTTGCTTGATGTGGTGCACTCCCACAGCTCCAAAAATGTTGATGATGGATTGAATAACTTCAATGGCACCGACCATTACCTATTCCATGGTGGCAGCAAAGGAAACCACGATTTGTGGGACTCCAGGCTCTTCAACTATTCGAATTACGAGACATTACGCTTTCTTTTATCGAACCTCAAGTTCTTCATCGATATTTATCAATTTGACGGATTCCGCTTTGATGGCGTCACCAGCATGTTGTACAAACATCACGGGTTGGGGTATGGCTTCAGCGGGAACTACAACGAGTACTTTGATCCCGAATTGGTGGACAACGATGCCATCACCTACCTTATGTTAGCCCACAAGTTGCTAGGAGAAATCAGCTCCAGAAACGACAACTATAAGTTTGTGTCCATAGCTGAAGATGTCAGTGGTATGCCAACTTTGTGCTTGCCCGTTGAAGAAGGTGGAATTGGCTTTGATTACCGCTTGTCTATGGCCATTCCCGATATGTGGATCAAGATCTTAAAACACCTCTCTGATGAGCAGTGGGATTTGGGCAACATTGTGTTTACCTTGACAAACCGAAGACACGGCGAAAAATGTATCAGCTACTGCGAGTCGCATGATCAGGCTTTGGTGGGTGATAAGACGCTTGCGTTTTGGCTTATGGATCAGGAAATGTACACCAATATGTCTGTTCTCTCTCCCTTGACAGAGGTTGTTTCAAGAGGTATTGCGTTGCACAAAATGATTCGGTTGCTCACCTTCGGCTTGGGAGGCGAAGGATATCTTAACTTCATGGGCAACGAGTTTGGGCATCCTGAGTGGTTGGATTTTCCTCGTGAAGGAAACAACGAATCCTACCACTATGCTCGTCGTCAGTACAATTTGATCCAGGACGATTTGTTGCGGTATAAGTTTTTGTTTGCATTTGATCGCGAGATGCTCCATTTGGACACGAAATACGGCATTTTGAACTCGCCTCAGGCGTATGTATCGTTGAAACACGATGGTGACAAAGTGATCGTCTTTGAAAGAGCCGGGCTCTTGTTCATTTTTAACTTTCACCCCACGCAATCGTTTCCGGACTACAAAGTGGGGGTTGAAACCGCGGGCGAGTACCAGATTGTACTCAACTCGGATTCTGAAGTCCTTGGAGGCTTCAACAGAGTCCAGGATGTGACTGAAACGGGTCAGAAATTGGTGTTTCCGACTAATCCGGAGCGCTGGAACGACCGGAGCAATGCCTTGTTCATATACATTCCTTCTAGGACTGCTCTTGTGTTGCAGTTAAAAGAGAAAGTGTAAGAAAGGGCAGGTCGACAAGAGGTTGAAGGTGGCGAACAGATCTGAAATTCTCAACATTCTGTTGCTTTCGCCAGGTACAGTGACGTTACAAAGATCTCCCAGATCTTCTCTCCCAAAAAAAACGTTCCTTGTCCATTCTGTCTCCTTTAGTAATTCTCGCAAACAAAATAAACGCATTGAATGTTTAATTCTCCTTTCTTTTCACTTGAAACAATTCTGCCAATCCCTCTCCACTATTCATAAACTATTTGTAGAGTTTGTCATCACATTCTTTCACCATGTGAACATGTCCCATTTCAGCAGGTTACAATTAGCTGTCTAACAATCGATTCAGAACCCTGCTTTAGAAGGGATAGAGCAATGGAGGCACATCCTGGATTTGCGCTAATTGCTACCAGTGATTCTCGCTGGTCTTCATTCACCTCTAACTCTTAATGACCAGCTCTCCCACCTTAAGTTCTCGAGAACCAGACTTGTTTCACCTGAAGATCTCACCAAATACATAGTTCGGGTATAAAAGCCCGTATAATCTTTCATCTCCGCTAAATCAAAATCGGGGAGACTCTGTTTGTCCCTATGAAACAAATAATTAAAGAAAATAAGGTTAGAATTACTTTGTACGTTTTACTATATTTTGACAAATTGTTTTACTACATTTGGATAGTAGCAATTATATTCGTTTCTATCTAGACCGCAATAAATTCTTCCACACGTCACTGAGACCCGTATGGCTAGGCTTTGAGCCAAAATCAAGTTCCATAAGTTTAGGAGTACCAGGCCCGTTAAAAGCCAACTCTTTATTAAGCACAAAATCACTGAAGTTCCATGTTTTGTACGTCAAATGAAAATTAGGCAAGCTTGAGAGAATATAAAGGGGACGGGAATTACAGTTTGAGGCCAGGTATTAAGAAGAGAAAAGAGAAAAGAATGAAGATAATAGAAGATGGAAGATGGAAGAGAAAAGAGAAAAGAATGAAGATAATAGAAGATGGAAGATGGAAGATGGAAGATGATAAAGAGATAAAGATGAAAAGGAAGTAGAAAAAAAAAAATCTAGTAGCGTTAATGTTTTTCAATAGTGTCGTCTTGCCCAAAGGCGTCCGTTTCCCCAACGGCCCTAATATATCTAACCTTCATGATATCTTTTCTGAACCTGCCCCTGCGCGACTCCGGCCTTCTATGAGATCTATGATATTCAGCCGCGCTTGGCACACCATAACGACTTTCGCAGTTAAAAGCTTGAGATTTTCAAAACACGGCGATGAAGAATCGATAAAACGAGTCGCTTGGCGTAGACAGTGGATGCTAACCGGCCATATCTTCATGTCACAATCGTAAGTTTGAATTATTCCAGCGACTTCGCGCGCCAAAGATTCACAAAAATCCAGGGGGTACTTTTCCGCCTCTTTTCTTACAACATCCTCATCAGCAACGCGTAATCGTTCTTTGACAGTAGCACAAACGAGGATCTGGGCAAGCCGGTAGTTTATGGCTATGACGGCGGCCTTTTCGTCCTTGTAAAAAATGCGGGGAAACTCCTTTTCATCCTTGGCGGGAATGAATATCAACGGCTTGAGCCAAATGGGCGTTCTGCGACTATACTCCTCCACCTTCTGTTTCAAATGAAGCCATTCGTCGAGCCGTCGGTTAGTGGAGTAGTCCTCAAAGGTGATTACGTCTGGGTGGTTGTAAAAATCGTTTACGGAAATGAGCACAAACAAGATTTTGTGGAGCCACCATGTTGTTTTTTCCGCCGACACAACCACACTTGCATAATCATTTACTGACTCCAAAACGCCAGTTTTTTCCATCTCGAAGGCGTCGTACGTGTCATATTCGTCGTATTCAGGGTCCAAAGCACGCCACATCTTCGGCACCGAAATCGTATTTGGACACTCGAGCTTTAACGATAGCAAAAGATCACACACTACCGTGGCCCAGAAGCACAGGTAGTGCAAGGGCGAGCGCTTGAGGATCCACTTGGTTTCGGGCGTTTGGGTCATTATGGTGGCAAAAATGCCTCCGGCTCCCTTGACGTAAACCGAGTTAACCGCCACAAAAAACATCTCGTATATGCAGAGAAGATTGGTGCAGATGAGGCACCGGGCAAGAATCTTGCCACCAGGATCCTCTGATTTCGGAAGCCCCACGTTTTTCCCAATTGCGTACACGCATTTCTGATAATAGCCGTAAGGACACAACTCATCTACCGACAGCGGGTCCATGCGCTGGGCAATAAGTGAGCTGAGACAGAAAATCGAGTCCAATATCATCCGGGTATCGTCGTAAAGTGCTAGTTCCGATACGACTATCCGGTACAACTCGTGGGCAAGAAAGGTGTCGATGAATATGGCCACCTTGTGAACAAAGAAATCGTAAAGGTAGCGCTCCACCGGATTCTTTAGCACGTGCTGGTACACTTTGGTAATATCTGCCCTGGGCACATGTATGCCTAGGGTGTCCTGAAATTTAGCATACGCTTCATCAAAGCTGTATTCTTCCGCCACGACTTTCTTCCGCTTGGCGTGGGATGAAGGGGCCTCTTCTGGGTCACGTGCAAGGTTATGGATCTTGGGGCGGGCGTTTTTTTTCACCTCCGGCGGCCGGAAATTCACTTTTTCGTGCAAGGCTACGTGTGGATGATCAGTCTGTTTTGGATCGCTGCCTTGAGCCAGTGAGAGTGGCAGATAAGGCAATTTCGCCTGCATCTGGCTATTGGCGAGTGACGACAGGATGTTCCAGAGCGATTCTTGCGGTTTGGCCAAGGGCGGAAGCGTCGCTATCGCCGGCGTTCGGAGTTGTGTTTGAGGAAGTGCTTGAAACTGACTTTGAACCGGATTCGTGCGTAAAATGTTGGTTTCCAAGACGTCCGTGATGGTTTCGCCAGTATACGTCGTTCTTTTCGCTCTTGATAATCCGTACGTTTCCTGGTCGTTTTTTATTTGGGCCTGTAGTGTTGGTTGTAGTGGGTGTGCTTGTGGATTATATATGGAGGGAGATGCGGCTTGAAATGGTCCGTTTTGAAGGGCATTTCCCCTCATTCCAACGAACGTTTGGCCGTGAAAAATTGGCTTGGAGTTATCTAGAGTATTCTGCGAGTATATTGAAGCTTGTGACGGTGGAAATGGGCTTGAAACTCCGCTGTACTGGCTGTTGGACGTACCCATGTAATGACCGTAGTGAGGCACCATATTTGGCCCACCGTACGATACATTTTGCCCATAAAAGTGCCCCAAATTTGATGGGTCATGGTCCGGAAGAGGCCACCGTAACGCTGGCCCAGGTAGATACAGCGCTAGTCCCGGCATCGGCGGCTGTTGGTTCTGGTTAATACTCCCATGTCTCGTATTAGGTGCACCTTGAGTGTCTGGCTGTTGCAGGATGGTGGGTACGTTTCCCACGGCATTATGAGTTCCCTGGCTAAACCCTGCGGCCTGAAAAGCCTGGGAGGACACAAAAGTAGGCTGCTCCCCGTGATGAATCATTGACGCTGAAGACATGTTTATTGCCGGAGATGTGCCTGTGATTCCCGAAGCGGAAGTATTCCTTCTATGGGGAGCCCGGACCGGCGTGGCTCCCATAGATAGTATCGGCTGGGGAACTTGTTCACGTAACAGATGCTGAAGCAGTGCCGAAGAGGCCGGAAACGTCTCAGATGGCCAGTTGTTTTGGTCAGGGCCGGGACGTTGGATCTGCGTACTTGACCGACGCGCAGACCGGCTTTGCCGCAACATATTTGGCGGGACCATGAGCCTATCCGGCAGCGCCGGGCCGTATTGTGGGAACGGCATGCTCCGTGGGTGTTTCACGAGTTTCTTCGGGGTGCTTAGCAAGTGGCAAAAATTGACAGATCGGCCCCAGGTCGGTTTATATTTTGGCAAGCAGGCATGCAGATGCGCGTGCGCGCAGCGGGCTACCACCACTCATGTATGTAGAATGGTGCATGGCCGTTTTTTGAGGTGAGCCGATTAAATGAGATGGCCACTTGGGAAATGGGAATGAGAATGGGAAGGGGAATGGGAATGGGAATGGGAATAGGAATGGGAATGGAAAAAAAAATGGGAAGGGCGGCATCTATTTTTCAAGTCTTCTGTTATGGATAGCTTCGATAGTGCATGTTTTTGCACATGTTTTTGCACATGTTTTGGGCATTGTTTTGGGATTTTTTATTGGTTTGTTGGTTCGGTCTTTGCCCTTCTACTTCAGCCCCTTTTTTCCTCGAAATCATCTCCGATTTGAGGGGCGCTTGCATGTTCAGGTTGCTTGATACAGGCCCCGCATGGAGAGAGGCCATATGCCGCCCCGGCTGGGGGGCCCCCTTACTCAATGAGAGATAAAGGAATGTTATCACGAGAGTCAAAAAGAAAGAAGCCGAACGAATATTAAAAAGATCCGTATCATGATGCCCGGGGTTTTTATAGCAACTGGCAACGTCTAATTGCACTGCATGTGACAGCCAAATCTGTTGCCCCTCCGAAAATCATCTCTGCGAGCAAAAGAAAGTTTGTTTGGACCCTGACTCTCCCGCGAACTCGTAACTCTCGGAACCTTCGGAACCTTCTGTAAAGTGGGGCAGGATGCCAATTGTTCAATGCGGCAATCGCCATGGAAACCAGGGTTATTTCTAAGCCCTTTCCGTAAGCCACCAGTCTATCGATATTTCAATTAGGCCGAGTCAATAAAACATAGCAGCCCAACATAAGGTTAAAGTTATGAGACAAAATCATGTGATGTTATGCGTAGAAATCTCGAGTTCTTGTTGGGGCGTGAGGTTCTAGAAGCATTCTGTTCGTTAACGACAGGTTATGCCTTATCTCGATGTCCTCAGTACAGGAACAGGGGGTTTTTCTTCTTTTTTTCCATTTGCGGGGACCGTCCCGACAGCCATTGCCTTCTTCATCTTTTGGGAAATTCCGACTGCTTCACGAACTTGTCTTTGATTCCTGTGATTCGACAGATTCAACTTAGACTTATAAGTTTCTTTATTGGTACCTCAAGAAGTCAGGTCTGGCGTTAGGTTCGTTAAGAACTTTTAACCCTGTCAAGATTCCATTCTTTTGAGATAAAAACTTATTTAGAGTAGGTTCAGTTGACATGTCAAGGGTGTAATTTGAAGGGGGTGTAGATTGGCGCGCCCGCCAAGAAAAACCATGTGACTACTCAGCAGGGGTTGGGGAATTGGGCCCTTGAATTGGTACATCGAATATCACCTTTTTCGAAGATTGCCTGCCAATTTTGGGTATGCTTTGAAACGCAAAAAAAAAAAAATCGGCACAAAACCTTTCCTTATTCGTTTCTTTTGTGGCAAGCCAACTCCGACCCCAGGCGTTTCAGATCACGAGTGCTCATAATCCTAGTGCTCATCCAAAGAAACGCCCTTTAAGTTATCCGGACACGCTTGGGAGATACAAAGAATCACACCAAACAACAAAAGCCCTCTCGTGTATATTTATATCTTTTCTTGGATTCCCACAAAGGTCAGTGTCTTACTCACCCCGTCTCGGCGGCAATCGCGACATTGCGTTGCGTTGCGTTGCCCGGCTCGATTCGCCTCGTTTATTATTTTTTTTCCCGACTGAACAATGTCGCATGTCGCATGCGCTTACACGGCCTCTCACCCCAGCTCACACTTTAAACACCATCAACAGACACTACACCAACACAACAGTAGTGATGGCAGATAAAGAACATACTGTTTATCTTCTTGATGCCACCGTGCCCCAAACGGCATATAAGTACGTCTTTGATACGCTTGCAGGCAAGCTTTTGAAGGGCCTCAAAACAGACTATGTTTCACTAGCCTTGTTCCATTCCTCGGTTACCAACCACGAGTTTGCCGACAAGGGAAAGTACATTGGAATCGAAGTCTTGCTTGATTTTGAAACAGTTATCTTCTCAAGCTTGCGTCGGCTTTCTCTCAAGTTGTGCGGCCGCCCAGTGTTGAATGACTCTCCGCACCCGGACTCAGCCGATATCGTGCAAACAGTGCTTTTTGCATCGACGCTTTTTGCGCCCACGAAGAAGAAGGCCTTCACCAGGAACATTGTCTTGGTTTCTCAAGGCTCCAAAGCTATTTCCCAATCTTCCTCGGAAAAAATAGCTCTAATTCCGACGTTTTATGCTGAGCACCCTGTCAACTTCTATGCCATAACGTCAGACGACACCTCTCCGCCGGAAAAGTCGGCATTGGTGAAAATCAAAGACGTTTTTCCCTCAGGACTCATATTTACCGCCACACAAGCACACAAAATGGTGGATTTGCATCCCCCCATCCGCAAAACAAGGCCCATAGCTACGTATATGGGAGCCATGAGATTAGGGGCCGATTTCGACCGCTTAATCGAGGATGATTCGTACGATTTTCTTGATGATAGTCTTTGTGTTTCCTTCCGTGTCGAACTCTACCCGGTGGCTAAAAGCGACACGTCGATTCCGGATACACACGAGTATGTGGTGGATTCCGACAAAAATGTCGTGAGGCTTGAGCGCAACACGTCCAATTTTGTGTGGGAGAAGAATTTCCAGGGGCAGCGAGACTCAAACAAGGACTTTTCAACAAAGCCAGCAGACCCCAGCATTTCTGATCCCGAGAAAAAATTCGATAAAAAAACCGTGGATCCCCATTCACTTACGCCTGCATTTAAGTTTTCCAACTTCGATTTGCTTGCTTTGGACGACGACTTGTTGCTGGCGACGAAATTACGGCTTTTCTCGGCGTTTGATGTTTTTGGCTTCATTTCCGAGGCAAAACTCCCCTACGAATATCTTACGGGAGAGGCTAGCTACGTTGTTCCCGAAAAGGCCTCATCTCTACAAAACACTGTCAATTTCCTGGCCTTTGTTGAGGCTTTATATATGCGAAAACTCGCCGTTTTGTGCCGCTTTGTGAAAAAGGCGGAAAAGGAGGTGGAAGTCGGGGCTGCATTTCCCGTTAAAGTCATGTCAGACCAAGGATACGCCAATTGTCTTGTGTTTGTGAGACTTCCTTACAAAGAGGACGAGAAAGTCGGACGATTTCCGCCACTTTCTGCTTCAAGAGATGAGGTGGAAGATGGAGTGACCGAGGAGGAGGCAGAAAAACTGGCCTCCGTTGCTCTGTTGATGGACGATTTCGTGAGAGACAAAACATACGAAAATAAGGAAGAAAAAACAGATGAAGTTGTGCTGGCGCCAGAAAAAAGCGTCATTGATAACTTCAAGGTGGTAATGAAACAGTCGGAAAGCTCTAAGTTGGCGCTTCCGCCAAGATATGCTTCAAAAGACCCCTTTCTTTGTTCTTCTCCTTCTTTAAACCGGACCCAGGCTTATTTGCGGCGAATTCTCTTGAAATCTCTTTCTGCTGACGACTGGATTGGCCATTTCGAGAACCCTGACTTTATTGCCAATAATTTGCGGGAACTGAAGGAGTTTACTAACTTCTTCAACTTGGAAAATTGTTTATCCATCAACAGCAATGCCCCAGAATCAGACTGGCTCTTGAAAATCAACAACAAGGCCATCGGAAAGGGCAAAAGACTTGCCCTGGCCTTGGGGTCAAATTACGTGCGCAAGGTAGAGACCAAAAAATCGAAATCCAACAAGAATTCGGCGAATTTCTACCAAAAGGGAAATTATGGTGCTGACGAGGGCAATTATGACGAGGTCCCTGAGTTTGGTTTCTGAAGAGACTAAGCCATCGAGGGATAAATGGGGTGTATCTTCACCTCTCTCAATTGGAGGGTGGATCAAAGCATTTTTTTTAGGTTGGTGGAAATGGGAAATATTTGGAAAAGGCATTTGATACTTATCTTTGAAATAAGACTTGGAATATGGGCAATGGGGTAAATGAATGAGATCTGGAAGGCGCCTGGACCATTTATTATATTCAATTTATTTCAATTTCGAAGAACTCCCCAGATACGTCATGACCTTTTATTTCACAAGACCCTTTCTGGCCAAGTTAAACAAAATTCACAGAATTTTCAAAGATTGGCTAAAGCTTTTTGGGGTAATCGGAAGTGATATTCCGCACTCAAGGTTGAGATAATACATGCCAATTCTCATGGATCCAGGTGATCCACAACACACAACAGGAGCAATAGTTGTGGACCTGTTTCAGACTGGGAGCGTTTTTACAAATGTCTGATTTCGGTTTATTTTTCCACTCCACTTTGACACTCTGCTCTCATCAGAGCAGGCCTAAATGGATTTATTGTCGTTTTCATCAGCTTCATCAATATCAGATCCTGCGAGGTGTCCTATTTAGGCATGTTTCGATAAGCTGTCTTAGTATGAAACCCTACTTAATGATGCTGGTGCAATGGTTGGCACTCCTTGTTACTGATGTGAGCCGTCTTCAAGTCGAATAAGTATAAACGCCTGTTGTGGAAGATTGGCGTGGTTACTCAAAATCTAAATTTTTGGTAAAGTTACCTCCACTGGCATGGTTGTAACTGGAAAAGATACAAGGTGTTCTATTTAAGCAAGTTGCAAATAATCGTCTAATATCAAGAGCTTGCGATAGTAATGATCGGGCAATAGAATTGCATAGTGGAATTAATCTCTTTAATAGTACTATAGTTAGCTATATCATTGTCGGCTCGGTCAATATAATGACCATTTTTTCCACCTTTCCCCGCCCTAAGTGTTGGAAAGCCAGAATGAATTCACTTGAAGATCTCATTTAATGTATAGCTTTAAAGATATAAGAGCCCTGACAGAATTCGGACAGATGCTACATGCTCGGTATCTCATGTGGAAAGTATGTAATCAAAGATTCCCGTAGAAGAATGGCATTTTTGAGTGGACTCAACAATCATTAGTCTGTATAACGTGGCCACCTTCAGCTATTCAAAATACAGATTCACACTATTCTCCTACAAAACTACAATTTTCCTATTTAAAGTTGAACTCTATGATTTAGGAAATTTCCCTTTTCCATGCCCCGGGTTTCTACAATTTCCACAAATTGTGTTTGGCTTTGTAGGTGATACAAAAGGATCACATGCAGCCTCGCAGCCTCGCGAGAAGGGGCAATTCGGGCTTCATAAGCTTCTAACGTTTCGGGAAAGACAGGACAAATCGTCTGAGTCGATATATCGCCTTCACATGACAAACACTTTCTACTAAGGCTGTCTCTTTTTCTTTTCCGGTTCAATTCGCGGAATAATTGCCTCTTTTCGTCTCTGAGGATTTCGATCTCATATAAGGCTTTTGTAAACCCTCTCCTCATTTGCTCAATTTGCATTTTAGGCGGCGAGGGAGCTCTTTGATATTATCCGATTTTAATCCAACTGGGGAGGGATTCGTGGGTGTCAGCGGCTCCCAAACTCGCACTGGGCTCGGTACTGGTGTTGAAGCGTCGAGACAAATTTACAACTTCGAAAGAACCCGATCTGGTTCAAATGGAATCAAGCCAGAGCCGCTGAAGCCGTTTTTTTATAATTTTGGAGCTAAGAGCGTCATATCGGGCCTCCACGAACATTTCAAGCAAATCTAATTTGTCGATCAGATACATTCCCGCGCGCGTGGTCCCATCAATGAGACCATAGTACGCCTTCTTCAAAGGGCCAAAGCAGGCAACATCTAGAGGCTGTCATCAAAATTATAAATGTCATCGGCGTCTATGCCGTACTCCATTATTGTCTTGCTAAACAGATCAAACCACCCACAAATGACTTTTGGGTCTTCACACTTTGTTCCCTTAATATCACAGGGTCTTGACTTTTTAGCATAGATTTCAGGATGGCGATTTCAGGATGGCGTAACAGAAAACCCCTGAGTCAAGCCTTGCCCAACGGCAGCCAATCCTCGCCCTACGGCCGCCCATGTATGCCAGTGCGGGCCGCGGCAATCAAATTGGCCTTTGCTCGAACATCTAAGAAACTAGGACGAAAACCAGCGGCAGTCTTACCCCTGATCCACTTCATAAGGTCCACTTTCTCATCTCTGGTTATAATAAATCCATTGGGGTGTATTTCGAGGAGTTATTCACCACCCTTCACGCGATCTTGAAGAGTGGTGCGAGGCACATTAAAAACCCTTGATGCTCTTCGAACTGATGTAATCAGACCAGTTCTAATAGACTGAATGGCTAATGTGATCCTAACTTCTCGTTCGAACAATTTTTTTTTTTTTTTTTTGAAATCTGAGGTGTTCTTCTGCGTGGAGGAGGAAATGAATTTTGATGTCGTTCGATATATGACGCGTCGCGTCTGGGTGGCCGGCCGCACCCTCACCCACGTTAGCTGAACCAGTGGAATCAGTATAGAGATCAGTGTTTGCAGCGAGAGAAGAATAGTCAGTCACGAGAGAAAAAACCACAGTTTTCTTGATCTTGTAATATAACAAAGAATGGGACTTAGGCCCACTCTAAATCAAGAGAGCAGTGGGTAAATTCACAAACATTCACGTGGAGATTTCACCGACAATCCCCGAGTGAGCTGCCATGACCTTTGCAGTAATTAATCTAGCAAGCAAGTATAGCGACAACCATTATTTGCTATAAATATCTGAGAATGGTCTGTCAATAACGCTTTTTCAAAGACAAAAGGAAATATTCGATTCAGATCAAGCTCACCGCCGCGCCTCACCCATTTATTGGGCATGAGATTAAATACACATCATAGGAAAAGCAGACGACTAATCTTGACATGCGCCGTTTTGTCACCACATAGTCTGGTACGCCATATATTGTTCAATACAGCTAATGCTAAAAAGTGTTTCTTCTTGTTCTTGTTCTTGTTCTTGTTCTTGTTCTTGTTCTTGTTCTTGTTCTCGTTCTTCTTGCTTCGAAATCGGTGAGTTTTGAATGTATTTTATGTGAGGTGTCCTACTAAGACAAGTTTCGTAAACTGTCTGACAATGAGAACATGCGGTAGTATTGATCGGGCAACAGATCTACAACCTGTATTACGAATTATATAGGAGATTTGCCTTCACTACTACCATTGTAGTTAGCTGGCCCATTGTCAGCTCCAACTATATATGACCGGCTTTCCCACCCTAAGTGCTAGAAAGCCAGGCTAGTTTTACCAGAAGGTCTCAACTAAAACACAGTTCAGATTTTAGTGCAAATCCCATACTAGCGATTCCGGCAGACCAACTTCTGCCAGCCTTCTTAGATCCCACTTTTCAATATGATCACACGCAAATTTTGTAATATTCTCTCCAACTCCACTCCATCATTCGACTAAACCATGAGTTTCAGACTTAACAGTTCAGTCGTTTCCATACTTATCAGAGACAGAAGCAATGGGTTTGAAGATACCGAGATACTTTGTAGCGGCTTTTCGACAACTCCAGGCACGTCCAAAGAGGGAGCTTCCTGTCTCCACTCTTCAGGCATCTTTCGGGTTTTGTATGGGCCCGAAAACATAAAAAATTCAGAAACCCTTTCTTTCTTGTTGTGTTCGAAAAAAAAAAAAAAAAAAACCTGACATCGTTATCAGGCGAATCTTCGGCAAACAACCTAAAAAAGTCGTCATCGATACCACATTTGATGATCTTCGAGAATGGATCCAAATCGATTCCCAAGGGAGTGTCACATCTGTACTCGGATAAAGTAGAAAGACCCGCCAAAAGAGACACCAACAACACTCTTGAATCGCCCACAGCCTCCATTATGATTCCATGCTCGGTACAGTTAAAGTTGCAAAGCTTCACCCGGTCCTTGATCACAATTCTTTTAACAAGACTGGATTTGTCAGATATACCTGCAAGGAAGTTCAATTCCTCAAAACAATCTTGTTTGAAGTCTGTGAACGATTCATTTCCAGTATCTGTGAGATATAACACCTCTCGCAGTGTTTCAAAAGCAAGAGCTTGAATCAACTCCTCATAACCTGTCAGAGATAAGTGTGCACTAGTAAAGGATTCCTCATAACTCCTCATAACTCCTCATAACTCCTCATAACTCCTCATAATCCCTCAGAACAAATCACAACTTAAAAAGAGCGTTTCTCGTATCAAACTCACGATCCTTTGCGGTTCTATTCCGTGACTTCGAACGACCGGTTCCGTCCTCACCTAAACTATTAACTATCCGCGTATGCACTTTCGAGTCTTTTAGCCTTGAGAGCTCGTCTTCAAGCGCCAGTCTCATTTCTGTTGACGTGACCTCCTTGATCGCAGCAACATCAAAAAGCCCCCTGAACTTTTGCAGTTTGCCCTGTCTCCACAAATTGGTCCAGTGTTGGGCCATTCCTAGCTCATCATATGACCCGTCCGTAGAAAGCTGGCGCCTTTTTTTGGCCACATGGTAGAGAAGCTCCTGCACGTTGTTTGTCGGGTGATCCATGAACTCCGAGTACCCTTGGCCCTTATTATTTTGAAGGTTCAAAACATAGAGCAAGTAATCTGCCTGGATCACGGGGTCCACGAAAGACGCGTGGATACATCCGACAAGCGCTAGCGCTAACATCGTCTCTGAATCTTTGACCGTGGGAAGAAAAACTCCAGGAGTATCGTACACCAAGAGATCTGGGTCTCTACTAAGTCTGATGATCTCGCTGGTGTTCCGGGTAACCCCCGGCTGGCCACCGGTTTGCGCCACTTTTTTCTTTTTCTTCGAGCTCACGCCCTCCGGTAACTGTGAAGAGTATCCAACTGACCGTAGGGTGTTGACTAAGGTCAGCTTGCCTACATTAGGCATGCCTATGATCATGGCCCTGAGGCCCAAAGGGGGAGGAGGCGACATTTGGCGGTAATATTCGCCGACAGCATCAAGAACTTTCCGAGCATCTTTGGCGCTACGAGTATCCACAAAGAGAAACTTGTCTTTATCGTGCCATTTCTTCAAAAGATTTGGTTTCATGATCGAGAGGTCTTTTTTGCTGTAGAGGATGATCTTTTGCTTGCGGGCCAACACTCTATCAAAAAGAACATTGGTGGTCGACACTGGGGCACGAGAATCCCGTACTTCGAGAATTAAATCCACTTGAGGAGCCAAATGACCGAACTTGGTGAGCGCCTTCTGGTGATGGCCCTTGAAACTGGCTAGCGTGAGCCTGTAGTCGGGAAACGACGTCCTAGGCTGAAAGGTCATGTGGCAAATATAAATGAGTGTTGGAAGGAATGAGTGAGATTGGTTTGGAAGGTGGTTTGTGTGGTGATCAGACGAAACAAAAAGGGATAAAGTCTCAAGTTGAAGGTATTGAAGTAAGACAGGAGAGACGCGATCATGGCGTCATGATGGCCCAAGCGATGGCCCATTTTACGCGGCCACATGAACATACAGCGGAATCCGGGGCAGTGTGATAATGTATCACGTGACAAGCCGGCTTCGCCCACTACAGTACACGGAGAAGAAATCATGTCGTGATTCAGAATAAAAAAACGCTCAAACTATTTCTTAGACGACTATCATATGCCACATGTTAAACTAAGTACCATTACTTGCGAAAGTAAACTACATTACTTAGAGATGGCCCAAGTGTGGACTCGGCACAGATTCCATATCTCGCGGCCTGGCGGAAAAGGCGCCCCTCGGGACTACGAAAAAAGATCTGGGCCATCGCATCCGGACCAGTTTCGGGCCACACAATCGGGCCATACAATACCGCCCTGTGACCCTTCATCTCCATTACCAAACCATTCCTTCTTCAAAAATTCCATTCTTTGAATGCCTTTGATCACATTCACAGGGTTGCCTTGTAGCGGCAAAACACGCTGGGCCAAACTGCTCATGGAGCAACTAGAAGAGAGAATCAACATGGCCCAACAGGACTCTTCGCCGGGCCATAACTATAAGATCGTTTACCATAACGACGAGACGTTGGGCATTTCCCATCTGGTATACCATGAATCAGCCACGGAAAAGCATGCACGTGGCACGCAATTATCTGCGGTGAAGAGAGATCTTTCCCGCACAACATTTGTTATTTTAGACTCGCTCTCATACATCAAAGGGTTTCGATACCAGCTCTTCTGTGAGGCCAAAGGAGTGGTGACTCCGCACTGTGTAATACAGGTGATGAACCCGCTAGAAAAATGCATTGAGTGGAATGAAAAACTGGACGCAAACCGTCGGTGGTCGAATGACGTCATCAAGCAATTAGCAATGAGGTACGAGGAACCAAATGCAGACTCGCGCTGGGACTCACCCCTCTTCACTCTCGTCAGCGATTATGAGCGGGAAGTGCTCCCGATTGACCAGATCTGGGAAGCACTCGTGTTGAAACGGGCGCCTCCTCCAAACGCAGCCACTCTCGTAAAGCCCACCTCGGGAAACAACTATTTGCAGGAATTGGACAAGCGGACACTGGACGTGATCGGGAAGATCGTGCAGCATCAGCAGTTGATGTCTGCTGGAGGCGTGGTTGTGATCGACCCGGATCTGGATTTGCATGTGGAAATCCCAGGGGATGCCATCAGTATAGCACAGTTGCAAAGGATCCGAAGAACATTTGTGACTTTGAATAGAATGAGAAGCATCGACGTTGATCGGATCGCCAGCGTGTTTGTTGATTATTTGAACAGGAGTTTGAATGAGTAGGCGGTGGATCGTTGGAGTTTTAGAGTTGATGTGGGCGTGAATCACATTATATTCATAGTTGTTGTATGTGCTGTTGGGAGATTGATCCAATACCCACGCATGTGTGATAAAGGATTTGAATAAAACTCCATTGGAAAAGCTTTGATGTTGATGTACGTCCCATTTCTTGGACATGTGAAAAAAGCCATCACAAACCCTCACTTCTTCCTCTCATTCAGCCACTTGAAGACCACGTTGCCGTCTTCATCAATGAGTTTCCTCTTGCTTCCATTCTTCATCAACTCGCGAGTAATCTCCAACTTCTGCTCCACCTCTCTCAATTCCTTCTCCCTGGTCATTCTTTCCTTCAACAACTTATACTTTCTCAACTTCTCTTTTTCCAATTCTGCACGTTCTTCCGCATCTAGATCTTGTTTAAGAACCTTTTGGTTGGTTTCAAGTTGGTCCAATCTCATTCTGTTTTCCCTCCGTTCTAGCATGGATTCGTCGGTGTTGAAGTGTCTGGCCGGGCTAAATGTGTCAAGATCTTTCTCTGAGTCAACAAATACAATGTGTTTTCCCTGGGCTTGAAACTCCAAGGATTTACGGAGCCTTTCCGCTTTCTGGATTTCGTTAAGCCTCATTGTTCGCACGTAGTTGACATCCTGCGATTTCAATAATTTCACCTGGTCCAGCGAAAGTGACTCAAAGCCTCGGTCACGAATGAGAATCCCGTCATCGTCAGTGCGCTTTTTTGTCATTGCATGATAGTATTCATCAGGATTGTACTGAGCAGCCTTCTGCTTCAAAACCTTCAACGCAGCCTGCTTCTTATGGTGGTCATTGGCTCTGAGTTTGTAATCCTTCTTCTTTTCTAGGAGTCCGTACTTGGCCCTGTCCGAGGTCTGCGCACGCTCCTTGTGCTGTTTTTTCTGAACATTATGGACCAATTTTGCCATGATAACTGATGTTTGTGTGTAATAAAGATCAGTTTAATGTTGTGTGATGTACGATGAAGAGCAAAAAAACATGCCTCGCCAAGCTCATCGTAGTAGTGCATACCCCGCGAGGACGGAGAGTGATGGCCAACAGTGAGGGCCTCCTCAATTTGCAGCACCGTCTTGTGCAAGTCTGCGAGCCCAGTTTCAATTTTGGCTTTGTTGCAATTAATGAGAGCGAATCACTTGCCTTATATACTGTCAATGAAACTATGTCGTGCATTGAAAGTACTCAACAGATTTTTATCTCCTCCCCGCTTCTCATTCGTGCATTTACGACCATCAAATGTCTCCTGGGAGTTTCTTTTCCGACTCTGATCCCTCCTCTCACTGCGGTCGCACTCGCGCTCAGCTTCCATTTTCACTCGGATCCAAATCAACTACAAGCCCCTGAAAAAACGAAGGATACCTTTTTTATCTTGTTCTTCTTCTTGATATGATACAGTTTTTGCGAATCAGTAGATCAATAAGATCTATAGAATCTCAAAATTGGATATCTGCTTCTGCCCGCATTTTTCAAAAAGCGAGGGCAAGTGATAATGCTGTCGAAACTGGGTCAAAATCAAACTTACCGCCGACTCTAGAAGAAACGGTGTCAAAAACCACCTCTGAAACAATTTCTGAATCAGTTTCTGAATCAGCTCCTGAATCTACGGAAAACACAAACGACACTACCTTTGAGACGCTGGCTCAAGCCCCCGAATCGAATGACGACATTTCGATACCTTGGTACTTAAGAGACGACATAAAGTCATCCTTGATTGAAGAAAAAGAAGTCAAATTACCCGCTGTTCCGTCATACGCACCTCAGCATGTACTGGAATTTCTCAATCTACTAGCAACTGACTATGGGATGGAAAACTTGCTTCTTTTCGATATGACGACGCTAGACGAGTCGCATGAGTTCAAGGCAAACAACATGAACGTTGATTTCATTATAATTTCAACGGGCAAATCCGAAAGACACATTTTGAAGGCTTCCACAGAGTTCCGTACGTATATCAAGCACAAGTACAACGTTTTACCCGCAACGGAGGGGATTGTGTCAACTGCCAAAACACCTGCGATGCGCAGAAAGCTCCTTCGAAGAGCCCGAAAGGGACCTTCTTCCACAGATAATGAGTACGGCCGATCTGCCAATAGTTGGGTTTTGTTTCACCACGATAACGTCGATGTGCATATAATGACGACCGAAAGAAGACAAGACTTGAACTTGGAATCGATTTGGTGTCGTCCAGAAGACTTGCATTTGTATGAGCACAAGCCTATTGCTCCAGTGGAATCAGACTACATATTCTCGGGGATAAGGAGATTCCACACTGTTGCAGGACATCGGCAGTACTCTTCTATGGAAAGCCCTCAACGGCATCTACAAACATTGCTTGCGCAACCCAAGGATATAAGCAAGAATATGCTCGCCGAAATCAAGCTAAGTTTTGACAAAGACTTTCTGGCCTCATCGCCGAAAGACTTCAATTCAAAGTATAAGTTTTACAAAGCTTTGCACATGATGGAGCCAGAAGTGGTTGCCTTTGACGAGGCCGAAGCTGCGCTTTTGGAAAAGTATGCCTCCTCTGAACACGTGAGCGAGGACTTCACCTTGGAAAAGATCAATGACGTCACAGAATTCACAAAGCTTCTCCTTGATTCGCCCATTAAGCATGTTACTAGCCCAGATTCAGCTGACTCTGCATTGGACAGATTATCCAGGTTTATCTCTGTTTTGTATCTGTTCTCTCCGGAGACGTTTTCCATGTCTAGGAATCCAGAATTCATACCTTTGCTATGGAAATTGACTCATTGGGATACCCTGAGGCCTGTGTCTCCAGCTGATGTCGACAAATTTGTTGAAACGCCTGCCTCGAAGAGGCCTTTTCGGAACGGAAATCTGCTGGTGAAATTCGCCTCTAATGACGCGAGAAATGTGCTCACGCTAATCGAATTTCACAAAAAGTCTGCCGGCCCGGATGTTTCTTTGACATCTGCATTCAAAGAGCTTGTGCTTTTCACCTACGGAAATGCCGGAAAATGGGACGAATTCTGGGTTCAATGGGACACCTTATATTTTCCCGACGTTCCTCTGCCCGAAGCAGCATTGGAGCAATGGGTTCGCCTAGTGGTGTTTCTACTGCTCTTGGGCAATCAATCGCAAATGCTTCGCTTTTTCGACCACTACTGGAAGAATGGGTCTTCGGTGAGTGGAACGTTTTTGAGCTGTCTCCAAGAGAATAATGGCCAGTTCAGCTCGGAGAATCAAAAACGGGCTTTTGTGGAAGCCATGCGCATCATGGTTGACTCTTTGGATCCTAACGGAGATATCTTCGAGAAGGTGAGATTACAGCTTTCAAAAATGGAAGAGAAACAGGGAAGATAACCACGGAAGTTTTGCTCATGCTGGTCAAACGTATCGGTAGCGGTTGCTTCTCATTTGGCATGATGATCTCAGGGAGAAAGTTGTCTATTTCTAGGTTTTGAGAGTGGCCACCATCAATGAATCTTAAATCAATGAGGATCTGAACCCCTAAAGACCATGGCATATGGACTCAAGAAAGCTTGTCACAAGGAAAGGTTGAAAAGGAGACTCTGTGGATTGTTGAGACTGTGGGTTGTTCAGACTCTGTGAATTGTTGAAGCAACTAGCTAAGGTGTCTGAAGGTTATCTTGAAAACTCTAAAAGACGACTTCTATTGACCAACTATTATGTCTCATGATACGACTGCACACCAACGAAGAACTGTTATCTCCTTCGCTTTCGACACGCGTCATTTATGTCATGTTCATCCTCAAAAAACTTTCTTATTGTCAGCTCAAAGGAATTCTTCATCCTCTCAATTGTCTTCGAACTCATCCTATCGGCATATAGTTCGGCCCGTTGAAGAAATGCTTGACGTACGCGTTTCATTTCCTCGTGATTCCGATCCTGTCCTCGCAACAGATCCAAGTCATGGTGTTCGTCATCAAGTACTTCTGCTGATAAATCTGCCTCATTATTTGGTTCCTCGTGCATTGTAATATGGTCAGAGTAGGGATTACCTTGAGTCAATGATGTGTTGTCAACATTATACTCAGTGGCTGGAATATTTTCACCTCTTTCAGGTTCAAAAAGCATTTCATCTAAAAGTTCATCTTCTTCGACCCCATCTTCAAGAAGTCCAATGAAATCAAGGAAATCGCGGATTTGCTCCCTATCATTTGCTTGATTGTTGGAATTCGCCTCACAAACCGGAGTAAACCACATCCTCCATGCCAAAAAAATATGTTCACACCATGAGAAACTGTCTTCAAACGCTTTACATGAGCATTTCACATTTTTGCGACGAGTCCTATCAAGACAAACGGAATAACACACTGAAGCATCAGTAAATGACTGTACCCTAATCTTTTCCCCCGATTCAAAAGTAACGATGTTTCGCATCTGTTCATCTGAAACATTGAGAGCTGTATCTTTAGCAGCTTGTTCTCTTTTGTTCGTGGTCCCTTTAGTTAGACCCATTGTCGCCATGAGTTCTTCCACTCTGTAATTGATTTCAACGTCACAAAATAACTTGAACACCAAGAAATCTGGTCGCTCACATGTGTAACGCTCCAAAAACTGGCGTTTCAAAACGTTGCCAAGATCGTCAATAAAGTCATCTCCAGAAGCGTAATCCAGAGAATTCTCGGTCATTCCCTTTGCAATAAAATCCTTTTTGGAAAACCACTGTCTCAGTATATCCTCAATTAACTGGGGGAATTCAGCAAAAGCTTTTAAAAATGTGTACATTCTAGCTTCTCCGATTTCTCGTGTTTCGCTAGCAAGAACCCATTTGAAAGCCTCCGCTATCTCTTTCTTCTTTTCGGCAATGACAATTTTGTTTGTGATTTCTTTCATATTCATCTGGACTTTGGATGCAGCTTGGTTTGCAAATGCCTTCAGAACATGCCAACGATACCAAACAATTGAAACATCGATATTCCATACTTCCAGCAAAGCATTCAATTCCGCGTTATCACAGTCTATGAATATCTGTTTAGGTTGGAACCGAACAACCTCCAAAACGCTTCTGAGAAAATGTGCAATCACTTCACTTTTCCCAGAATTGGTCAACATAAACGCAACAGGAGCGCCTTTGCCGGTGACTTGATCTCTGATGTAAAGAGTGAATAACTGAACATCTTCCAGGAGAGAAAGTCCCTTGCAAGCTTTATCAGTCAAGTCAAGAAAGAGCATCTCGCAATTTTTACTCAACTTTTTTCTTTGCCATCTAGACATGAACCAAAAAGACCAGATTTTACCCGATTGAGGCACTTCCGGAAAATTATTCACGAGATGGTTTTGGTTCACGTCAAAATTATCGGTAAATCCACTCGTACCGCCCTGTTTCTTGATATATTTGCCCCATTTGCGCAAGCTAGTTTCAGGAAAAGAGTCTTTGATAGCCAAGGCACGAAGACGACTCCTATTTTCCTTCGGAAATTTGTTGTTTTTGGTGGAAAGTTCAAACCGTTGTTTTCTGTGATCCACAAATTGCCTCCAACAAAGACCATTTTCCATAACCTCTCGAAAGACAAGCGACAACTTTTCCTCAGATTTTCGATGCCCCAGTTCCTCAGTTTCATGGTTATGCTCGTATTTCCAAGTCACAGTAACAAGCGAATCTCCGAACTTTTCAACATTTAACTCCATTTGATCATCGTGATGATACCCAGGATCGAATTTGATCGTCAACCCTGCGGGACATCCTATTTTGGAACTCGCCCGCTTCCTCTGAACTGGACCCTTTTTCGCACGTGGTTTGTTGGCACGACCACATTTATAAATCTGCAGACCGGGCAGACAAATGGTATATTTTGAAGCCTGAATTTCAACCCCCAGGATTGTCACGGTGTTTGAACCAGATCCGGCAAAGATATTCATCCCGGGGATTTCATCGTTGGATTCTTCCATAGCGAGGCTACTATTTTGTGGATCTTCAAGTTCTTGTGGATCTTCAGGTTCTTGCGATATATTCTTTCTCGAGTTATTGCTTCTCTTCATGATGTGTCTACGAACGTAGTTATTACTCCGAATATACTCCACAAGATCAAGCACCTGATAAAGTTTCAATCTCCAAACGCATTTTGGGCCCTTATTTTTAGCATTTGCTTTTGATATGAAAGAATCCCATACGGTTCGAGAATACTCGGACGCACCCTCGGCTATTGCGGCCGAATCTGCATTTTCAAAGGAATTTGCAAACGGATTAAATTCTTGAAATGATTAGTATTAGAAAAGTGGTTTGTATTGATCGAGAAAATGTGAGTGGTACTTACTTTCCATCGGAAACTTTCCGGAAACGGTTGAGATTAACTCGATTAACTCGATTAATTCGATTAATTCGATTTATTCTTCCTTGTAGTTTCTAAGAGACGCGACGCTGCGTCAAGCATTCTTTTTCTTTTTTTTTTTTTTTTTTTTTTTTTTTTCACGGTCCGTCCATGTCGCGGTACCCCGGAATTTCAGCTTGACGCGTCGCGTTTAACCAGTCTCATCACGTAAATCCAAGACATTCAAATCACTGACATGTCAGAAATTTTGGGGTACAAGGTCCGTATTAAGGAGTGGGAAAAGAGCTTTGCCGCCAAAAATGGCAGAGCTCCTTCCAAAGCAGATGTCAAAGCGGACTCGGAAATCTGGAACGCGTACAAGGCATACAACGCTATGAAGAAGTCTGAGAAGAAGTCTGAGAAGTCATTAAAGGACAATGACGAGAGCAAGAAAAATGGTGAAAAAAGGCGAAAAAACTCTGCCCTGGATCTTCTGACTCCTCAACTGAAACATAATAGTATATCATCGAAAAGACTGCACGCTGGTGTGGAAACGGATCGAGAATCTCATCCAAAGAAGAAGAAAAATAATCTTGACCTCACCTCAGCTTCCATTACGTCGGTGGATGTGAATTTTTCAGAAGATGAAGATAATGATAACGGCATCGAGTTATTAGTACCGATGCAACATGCAGAATTGGGACCAACGCCTCAGGCTAACGGAAAGGTGCTTTCGATTTTCGACTTGATTCTAAGTCCTCCAGAATCGTCTCCAATCAAGCAAAAAACGCTGAAAATTTCGGGGCTGCTATTGCCGCCATCAGATATAAATAGTGCCAGTCCGTTTAAAACTCCCACGAAGTCGGTGAAACGAATTAATCCTGGCGACTTGACTCCTTCCAAAGGCCTAAGTGTGGCGGAGAAATTGCGCTTAGCTTCGTCCCCTACAAAAGTGGCAAATACCCCGGCTTCTCTAGCCAAAAATGACGTCATTGAAACCCCTCGATACCTTGGGAAAGTCAACAACAAATTTGCTTTCAATGAACATAACCGCTCGCCCCTTGAAACATCGCCAAGCAAGCAAAAAAACACATTCGTAACACCGACAAAACCACCGTCACTTGAAAGTTTTCAAATCTCGCCATCTCCGTTGAAACTGCAGAGATTTCTACAGAAGAAACTTTCTGATATTTTCCTTGCTCAGCAGAACCTAGCGACGGACGAAATTTTCGAGTCACAGAGGAGAGAGTTTGAGAAAGAGTTTGAGGATAATCAAGACACTGAATGCCAGGGCCAAAACCAGCCTTCAGAAGAACTAACACTCGAGAAAATGCGCGATATGAAGAGACGCAAAAAGGCAACCACCCAGAAACGGACCACAAGACGGTGGAAGATCAAGCCCAGGGCCGATGGAGAACAGCCTGATACTTTTGAAGGAAAGGATGTTCATGAAGAAATGCAGAAAATCGAATCCGAAAATCGCCTGGATTTGGCTAAGTACATCGAGGGAGAAGTTTCTGCCGAAGAGCCCTCGGAGCAAGAGGAAGAAACGGAGCCAGTTGTTCGCAAGGCACCTCCTAGCACTAAGATCCATCCTGTAAGTAACAATTTCCAGAGGTTGAAAATTAATGATCCTCGTGCGAAAAAGTTTAAGCAAAGGATGAAGAGACGGTGATGAAAGGGTCAGAGAGGAGTGGTTGTTGAGAGTGACCTGAAAAGGGAGATAACAAAGGAAAAAAGGGGGAGAAAAACAAAGCGAACAGGAAGGAATATAATTCAACTATTATTGGTTTTAAGCTTGGTGTAGATGGCAGATTGAGCAAAAAAAAAAAAAGAGAGAGAATGAATAAGGCGGTAAATATGGTTGATCCCGCGCACCGAGAGAAAATAAAGGTATCGAAAAGGAAAAGTTTGAAAAAAAATTCCGATGGATTCTTTCTTTCTCTGTTTTCATTTTTTTTCGGTAAGCGAAGAAAGAAGGCGGAAAGAAGAAAACAGCACATTTGAAAAGCTAAAGAAAAGTCGACTTTTAGGTGACTCCCACCTACCGTTTATTATATTGGGGGTAGACTGAGTCTGATCGAGTGGTTAGAAACAGCAATTTTCACTCTTTATTTTTCCTCCGATCCACGTTGCGCCCTTTGTTAACGCTTTGGAGTTTTCGTTTTCTTCTTCCTTGTTTTTGATTTGAATTCGTTTTAAGCACGGATTGAACAGATTAGAGGAAACAATCCTAACAAGGAGCTCGATAAGCTAAGGATCTCCTGGCTTGTGGCTAAAGTTTGACCTAAAGTGATACTCTCTCATCGTTACCTATACAAGTGTGCATGGGTTGCCCTAAGGCGAGTCCACTAAGAGATATTGCCTACGGTATCATTCTATTTGTCTTCAATCAGAAGTGTCACGGGTTCTGATGGTGTGCCCTTTGTTGAGTCTCCCACAAATGTATGCCATGTGGCGTACCCCGCACTTGCTCTTATCTTTATTGGAAAGGCCAGCTTTGTTCAGTTAGTCAACACTACCAATACATTCGAAGAGTATGCATTCCGGGGATGTTTAACCTAACATGTGAAGGAATAATCAATTGAGGACTCTTCAAGTTTGGGAATTCCAAAGAGAGGAAACTGGCAGTTTTCCGCACTGTAACCAGAATGTCCGACTTCCATAGCTAATGAAACCTCATTCCACGTAATCTCACGTCTAATACAGAGTATGTGGAAGATTCTTCAAAACCTAGTGTGGAAATAAATCAGTGAACGCATGCTATTAACTGAAGCAGGGAAAATGGCATTACTTGTTCAGAACCTTATATTTATTCAGCCCTAGCAGCACCCTTCGGCACCTGTTGGTGCCGTGAAAGCTACAGTTGTCGTAGTTTCAGCCAACTCTGGAAAACAGGACAGAACCAAAGATAGTCCAAACGACTTGCACTATACAGATCTGTCTTCAGGCCTTCATTCTCGTTATCTTCTTCACAGGCAGCTATTAGAAGCTTCAACAGCGCAATCAAACGAGTGGATAATTTACCCGTGGACAGGCAAAAGTAAGGGGGCAATCCTTGGAATTGTAATTGAGGTGATCATACTTAGAAGTGAACTCGGAGTTAGAAGTGTGTTAAAACTGGCAACTATCAGTGATTGCAGGGAGCAAAGTCTCGGAAACCCCACTATTTGCACTAGTATTGTAATACCAATCCGAGATATGCCTGGAGGTTAATATGTGAGTAGTTGTGGATTCAAACACAGTCACCAAAAAAGACAAAGAAAAAAAAAATAATTGACGCTTTCACTGCCTTCAATTCCTTCTGCCATTATTCTTTCAGGCTCGATAGTTTCGACGTCCATTCCCGTGAAACCGGATTCAACAATATCCTCTTCCATTCAGGACTCTGATGATTCAGGAGATCCTCATGACGAGTCAGAGTATATACTCGCGCGTACGTTTGAGGAGTAGCTAATAAAAGAACCCAGTCGATAAAGCAACAATTAAAACCCCAAGAAAGAAAAGGCTAACACCTCTTCACAATTCACAGTTCACAATTAACAATCCACAATACCTTCCTCAGATTTCCGGCCCCGTCAACGCAAACTGTGTATTCTCTCCCTTCTTTCAACCACCATCAAGCATACATCGCCGCTATAAGTTCGGCATCATCCACCTTATTCTGCTGGACTCTTTCACGTGACACACCCACAACCTCCACCCCAGAATGCTGGTGCTCTGAATTCCCCAGAACATACACGGGCCTGATCCACTTTTCCATATCTTTTTGGGGGTCCCACGTGTTCCTAGCTAGCGAGGCCTCGTGGCTGAGTTTCTCCTCCTTGATTATATGTTCAAGCCCGTCCATTTCTGCATCTTCGTCTCCTTTTTCTCCATCGCCTTCATCTGCAACCACCTTCTCCACCATCTTGACCTTACCGTCTCGTATGACCATCTCAACCACTTTTTTAGTCCGGCCAGAACGGGCCTTTTCCTGCGTATTCATCTTGCGGAGCTGTTTCTGCTGTTTTTTCAACTGCAACGCCCTCTCGACCGGCGATAACCACATACTCCCGCTTGACACCCCGGGCATCTCGAAATCTGCGGCATTATCGATGATTTTCGACCTCTCTGCGCCCGTTTCCTGGAAGTGGAGCAACGTTTCCAACCGCTCCTGGGCCTTAAGAAGATCCGGGTTAACGGCTTTTGACGACGAGTAGTGCTCTAGTTCTCTTTGTTGTTCCTCGACTTGTTGAGCCTGGCGGGCCTGTTCGGCTTCAAGTTCACGCTTTCTCTTGGCGGTTTCTTCGAGCTGTTTCAACGCTGCATCTTGCGCTTTCCACAAGTTTCCCCCTGGGGTCGTGCCGTACTTGATTTTTTTGGGTGCTGCTTTCGCTTGTTGGTCTACTGTTGTTTTAACTGTGTCTCCATTTGGCTTTGAATCCATGGCCTCACGTTCCCGCCGAAGAACTTCGATGATTTCCCGTTTTTCCGCTTCACTAAGAAGCTCTCTTCCACACGACAGGCACGGTTGTAGGCCCTCCTTGGAGCAAATAATCTTGCCACAGTTAAGACAATTAGGAGCCACCTCAAAAAGCGGGTGGCGGGTCGCCATACAATTGCATACTCTTCGGATCGAAGACCCAGTGTCCAGGCCATTCAATTCCCGTGTTTTTGCCACCTCCAAGTCACTGATCGCCGCGTCAATGTCGGCCAAACTATCGAGGGTCTTTTTTTTGCTCTTTTTAGACGTTTCAGCCGGTGCTTGCGCCGGTTTTTTGGGCTGTAAAAGCTGCAGCGTGGTCAACGAGTCGCTTTTCTTGACTTGGCGTGTTTTTGGAGGTACGCTGGCGGGACTTTTGTCCTCCACTGACCATGCAACACCTTTTTTTCGAATCAAAGACATTCCTGATAATCCTGAGCCTCCTGGAACTGCTGCAAGCCCCGGTTTTCCTTGCACTCCTGGGGAAAACGTCGCCGGTGTTTTGGCGGCTCTTTTTTCGGCTTTTTTTTCGGCTTGTATCTTTTTTAGGTCGTCCTCATGTTTCTTGAGATCGAGAAAGGTGGAAATCAACTTAAAGCTCTCGTCACTATGGCCTAAGAGACCTAGAAGGTGGGATTCGATGTCCCGATCAGGTAAGGTCAAAGTGTACGAAACCAACTCCTGGCACGTTTCGGGGTCGAGCGGAATTATGTTGCCGATATTTTCAATGGCATACTTTCTTGCCTGCTCATAAGCCATTAGAGAAGAAGAAATGGGGGAAAAAAAAGAAGAAAGAATGAGTTGAAATGGCGGCCTAATCCGGTGTTTTCACTAATTGTTTTTCTGATTAAGCGTGCTCTGCAAGCAAATTGAGGAAATCAAATCAGGAAATCAAATCAGGAAATCAAATCAAAATTGAAGATAGTCCAGCTTCTTGTTCTCCGCAGTTGATAGTAATTGATTGATTTCTAGCCGAAACGTGCCGTGCGCTTTTTCAGCCTGGTGCAGGAACCGGCTTGTGGATCGATCCAGCGATGCAAATTGATTTAGTTGATTAATATCGCTCTTTTCAGTGACTATGAATCGGAAAACGTGACAGAGTGATTAATGATTGGCGGTAAGTTTAGAACTTTTTGCGCTGGCTTGAAAATGTGAACTCAAAAGAGATTGGCTCTTTGAATTCTGTATGTTTGAATGGTGGGCTTATACAAAAAAAACCTCAATTACAGGATTCGCCGACACCCCGCGATCTCGGGCACTCACATAGTTAATCAATTTAATGATTGCAAATTATGTATATGACTTGTGAGATGTTGTAGCAACTGCTATGATTCGTTTTCCGAGCAGGTCGACTTATCATAATGGTCTCCCACTACTGGGACATTATTACCTCCTTTTCCTTTTGATAATTCGCACCCCAACGATCATTTCGACGAGCCCTTCTTGATTATACATCTGAACAGACATGGTACTTGGTGATAAGTTCAAAATTTCCTAGAGAATTTCAGAGCTCGCTCAAGTGGAAACGAATAAAGCGATTCTTAGTTGAAGCCCTCTGTGAAAATCTTCAAGAAAAGTATTGATGGTAGCATTGTCTCTGGTGAGAGAAACATATGATTTTTTACTTCATAACCAGTGAGAACTTGTTAGAAAGAGCACTTATAGCGTTTCAGCCGTATGAGAACTGTCCTACTGGCTCATTTATCATACACGGAAGTTTATCAAATTCAAAAAAGAAAGAAAAAAGAAAAAAAAAAAAAGATCAAATCGCCTTAGCTTGCGGCAAAAAAACAATGATATACAACATGAGACACTGAGGCCTGCTAAAAGGCTATCGCACATTTTCCTCTCGCTGACGATAAAACTCACTACCTTGGTTTCACTACACTTGCCCTTATTTTACCATATTCAAAAACGAAGAATAATATTTTCTCACACTGTAATGTAAATTTAATAGAACTTTTCTGCAAATACTGTTTTTTGGTCAACTATTCCCGATTCGCTAATAGCATCCGGCTTCTTGCTAGTACTGGATCGGCTCGGCCGCGAAATTACTCACCTCTCAGTGAATCTCACTAAGACTCTCGAGTCTCAACCTCATCAATAGCCATCAATAAAAGTCCACCACAACTCCACAAAAAAAAAAGGTACGGACTGTTTATTTTCACACCTTTTCACTGTTATTTCTCTGTTTCTCTATTTCATCGTTTCTTCCTGTATTCCCTCATTTTTCCCCCGATGCTGGCTCCTGAGCCGGAAAACAGGGAATTCTACGAAGTGCACGCTGAAATCGCTCGTCTCAAACGGCAAATTGCCCTTAAAAGTGCCCGCTTGAAGCGTGGATTGGGTCCTGTGGCCAGGGATTACACTAACAATGGTAATACATGGGATTGTCAGCGCAAAACAGCGGGAGTTGTGCGATTAATCCCAGAAAATGTCTCCGATATCTTTGACCCGGCCGAAACCTATGAAAATGGGTACATTGTCCACCACCAACACCGCACACTTATGACGCCCGAGGCCAAGGCTAGGATCCAAGAAAAAACCCGGATCCGGCGGCAACTCCAGGCACAAAAACGTGCCCGGGCCAAGCAAGTGGCGGAGCAATATCAGTGGGAACAGTTTCTTCAAAAAAACGCAAGCGAGGCCGACGATTGTGATCGAATCCGCATAGGCACCGACGTTTTTGGCGTCAAGTCTGACGGTATACGGCTCCTACCGCTCAGCGGGCACAAACGGCCCGAAGGAGCCGTTGTTGTGTGGAATCTGTGGCTGTATTTGGTTGGAAAAAGCGGGGTTTTGAGACGCTCCACAAGTGACCCTTCAGGTGCGCCTCCCCGCGAGTATTGTCGGTACTTTCTGAGGACTGGCCGCTGTATGAGAGGCTCCAGTTGCTACTTCGTCCACGACATGGCCCACATGGCTTTGTGTCGCCATTTTTTGGCTGGCCAGTGCCTCAAAGAAACTTGTCTTTCTTCACATGAGCCCAACGAATACAACACGCCGTTGTGTCGCTACCATTTCGAAGAAAAGTGCCTGAAGCCTCAGTGCAACTACTCGCACAAGCTTCCCAAGTACTCACACGATCAAAACGTGTCGATCGCCACTTGTCGGCCTTTTGCTATTAGTGGCTGGTGTGATCGTGGGTCCAAATGCCCTTTTGTTCATTTGTACAACTGTCCGGACTTTGAGGAGACGGCCAGATGTGTGCGAGGCGCCATGTGTCCCTTATTGCATAACTTGACCAAACGGGTACAAAAGATGATGACACAGGCGTCCGAAGTAGACGGAGTATTTGTTGCTTCTGACTATTTAGGACCGCAAAACGACGACACGATGATCAGTAGTTATACTGTCGACCCGAAAGTCTTATTTGTGCGGCCCGAGACGGGCGGCTTTGTCATTGATGTAAAGGGCGGGGATATGATTATTGACCTTGAGCTGAGTGATGATGAAAATGGGGAAGACGGTGGAAGCGAGGAAGGGATTGAGAAAAATAGTGGTGGAAATGGAAAAAGCGACGAGAATGGTGGTGGTGGCAATGGTGGGGGTGACAATGGCGAAAAATGGTGATATGGATGATAGAGGTTTCCTTGCCTCAACTTTCTCCGTGCTCTTCCCCTGACTATAATAGTGTTGACTGGGATCCAGACTGGGCTTCAGACTGAAGTGGTAGTGATGGGAATGAGAAAAAACACTGATTTGTTTGGTAAATGGGTCTTCAAGCAGTGAAACGAAGGGACATGGTTACTGGGACAGGCTGTTAGCTCCGCCTTGTGCTGAAGTTGACTTTTTTGGTTGAATTGCATGCGTACACACCATTCAGGTTCGATCACGAAGATATTCAGTGTTTGAAAGTCACACTAAAAGACCTTGTTGGAATAAATCAAGGTTTAAACACATGCAAAGCTGGCGAAGTTGTGTCTGCCCGTTGTTGGGCTTCTACTGCGTGGAGATTTTGTGGTGTTTTTGATGTCAATTGTTATGCGTTGTGGTTCATTGCTCGTGTTTTTGCTCGTGCTTTTCTTAATGCATTTGATGTCAATTGCTCGTGCATGTTGGATGCTTTTGTTTGTGCAAATTCTCAGACGTTTATCATTTCTTGTCTGATCTTTTTCATGACCTCTAATTCTGCCGGATCAACAAAATTTTGGTCATCAGGAAGAACTGGCGGTGGATCAGTCCTGTCATTCTCAAAAGTCCCTCAAGCCACGATATTTTGAAAAATGAACAGTTTTTCTGACTTTGTTTTCAAGACCAAAACGGACTCTTCTTTAGTCTTGACTGCCCTTAGCTATGTCTTTCCACGTGCTGCTAACGTGATTGATTTCCGGTTTCCTTTTGCCTGTTTATGTTTTCCAGGTAGAAGAGTTAAAAGGTGGCGGCTATCTTCCCTTAAAGGCACCTATGATCTGGAATTTCCAAAATTCGGAGAGATTGACATGATTGTATTGAGTCACGTGTCTTGATTCTGCCCTGGAATCTCGTGAACGTGAGAAACTGTCCACTGTTGAAAGTCTACCAAAAAGGGCTTTTTGTCTGCTATTTTTATACGTGTTTCATCGTTACAGCTACGACTCAAGCCTAGTTAAGACTCGGTGAGAAAAGAGAGAATGAGGGAATAAAAACACTGACCATCGGAGGTGACAATAAAGAGCCTGAGAATGATGAATCTGAGTATGAAGAGCGAGAAACTGAGAACAAGATCCTGAGTGAAGAGCAAGAATCTGAGAACAAGAATCTGAGAACAAGATCCTGAGTGAAGAGCAAGAATCTGAGAGCAAGAATCTGAGAACAAGAATCTGAGAACAAGAATCCGACAATGAAGAACCTCAGAGCAACAACCTGAGAATCTGGGAATTAGCGGATTCAGTCAAAAATCTGACAATCCAAGAGGGAGAATCACCAAACCCCATAATCTGGACTTTTATCCCCACACTTTATCGACCCTAGGCGCGTTCCCTCACTAATGGCAGATCAAGTTACCGTCACCAACCTGCCACGCGGTGTTGCTAATACTTATTACCCGTGATACTGAGAGCAAGTTTCCACACCAAGATCGTGATACACCTTAAACAGGCATACGAAAAACAAGCAAATCGACGCACACGAGAACAAGTCTCACACCAAGAAAACGGAATGAAAGCCACATCAGCAAAAGGATAATCACGCACATTCCAAAAGTGAGGAAAACAAAAAAAAAAAACAAAAACTAAAAATAAAAAAAATAAAAAAACCCCGAATGCCAATTCGCCATGATCATGACCGAACACACCAAATTAAAATCCACATCAAAAGTACAACCGCGCCAAACTCAAACCCAATCCAAACCTAACCCAGAGCCCAATCAATCGCCCGGCTCTAGCCAACAACGATTTGGTCACCCCAATGCACACCTACAAGTCCCGGTGTCATGACACTCTTTTAGAGCAGCTCTGCTCATGACCTACGCTTTTTTTCACGATTGGGTCTGGCGTGTGTTAGGAACAGACGAAAGAAATCAAAGGGCAAAAAAATATATATAAAAAAAAAATGATGAACTGAAGAAATCACCCTGACTTCTTACATGGAGTACCCCTCCAGGAACCAGGAACCAGGGGCAAATGTGCGAATGCCTCTTGAGGCCCCCAACAGCTACCATGACCAGAGCGTGTTTCAGCCTTGGCGTGGCTGCAAATCGCCACTTTTGCCGCGCGCCTGGCTGCAATTTGCACTGCTCCACCTGTCGCTATTTTGGATGTCAACTCACAATGTGGCACACACCCACACCGCTTGATGGGTGGCAAACGGTAGAAAAAGTGGCACCTAATTGGCGGCACCTATTTGGCTGTCCCTCATTGGCGGTACCTTATTGGTGGCGGTTTTCTTTTTCTCAAGTTTAACCGCACGTGGAATGGCTGCAAAAGGTCGCGGGGCGAACAAAGAGACTAATTAAAAATAAAAAAGTCAGCCGTGCCACTCTGCGTCTTGCTTGAAAAAAGATGGCGGTTTGTGGGGTGCGTGCATGTGTGCTTTTCTTTTGCCTTGTCTTTTATCTTGTCTTTTGTCTTTTATCCTTTGTTTGCACCGTTTATTTAAGTCAAGTTGGGCTCGACTTTTGTGAAAGCGTTTTTTTTTTCTTAGTTTTTCCTCGACCTTCTGTCTTTTTTCAAAGCTGACTCGGTTAACACCTGGTTGAATTGTTGTTTTGTTTCAGAATTGCCTTCTGTGACCAATCCACACAGGATAATTAGTCGAAGAATTGAAGCAATCAAAGAAATTGAAGCAATCAGAGAAATTGAAGCAATCAGAGAAATTGAAGCAATTAGAAAATTGAAGCAATCAGAGAAATTGAGAATCAATCGAATCCACTGAGCGAACAGTTTCATCCAGGAAATTGTATCATTTAACAAACTGTTTCTTTGACAGCTTTACCTCTTAACTTGTTTCATCTATAATTACCATGTCTGCGCTGGAGATCCTGCCCATCGAGTACGAGTCTTTTCTGAAAAGCTACTACATGATATCCCGGTTAGGGTTTGGCAGTTTTGGTTGCGCCATTTTGGCAAAGTACCGCAAAAGTATCGCCGGGTTGCTAGCCCCTAAACCACATAAAACGGGGACGCTTTTGGAGCCTTTGGACCACACCTCCTTCACCAGGCCGCATGCGGACGGACTCGTTGCTATTAAGGTCATGAAGACGCAATTGCGTAAGCCTAGTGACTACTTAAATGTGAACGAAATCAAATTTATCCTTTCGGTTCCTGCCCACGCTAATCTTTTACAGATTTTCGACCTTTTCATCGACACCACCAGCGGCAAACTCAATATTGTCATGGAGCCCATGGATCAGAACTTATACCAGTTCATTCAAAAGCACGAGGGCCGTCCTATTGCCTCGTGGGTCATAAAAAGCATGTTAGCCCAACTTTTAGGCGCCATTCGCCACATCCACTCGCAGGGATTTTTCCATCGCGACGTGAAACCCGAAAACATCTTGGTGTCGTCGGCCAAGCATTACTATTATAAGGATGTGCCCGCCGGGAGAGAGTCTGATCCATACGTGTTGAAGCTCTGTGATTATGGGCTTTCGAGGCATGTCACCAACACCAAAGATCTCACTCAGTATGTTTCGACAAGATGGTACCGAGCGCCCGAAATACTTTTGCGTCGTAAGAGTTATTCTCGCCCCATCGATATCTGGGCCTTTGGCCTGGTGGCGGTAGAATTGGTGAACTGCCGCCCGCTCTTTGCTGGTCTTAACGAGACCGACCAGATATGGCAGATCTTGACCAAATTGGGCCACCCGTTGTTCCAGGGGCGGTGTGCGGATGATTTGGGTGGGACATGGCCCGAGGGCGTGCAGTTGGCGGATAAATTGGGGTTCATCATCCCGTACATCGCCGGGCAGAAGATTCAGGAGATCTTGAGGCCCGAGTTTCTGGAGTTGGCCTCCACCATTCGTGATTGTTTCCGGTGGGATCCTGAGGAACGGCCCACTGCAGAAGAGTTAAGTCGTGACACTTACTTCAAGGGCACTATGTTGAATGATGGAGTGGTAAGCGAATGCAGTGAACCATCCTCTCCTTTGAGGGCTTCTATGTCCGAGTATGTGGAGGGGCCTTCTTATGTCCATGGTTTGCACGGTGCCATTTCTTGTGCTCAGGCGAAAAGCCCCAGCCTAATGATTTCTCTTCTGCAGTCGGACCGGAACTCAAAACCTAGGAAAGCAGAGCTCTATAGCGATCCACTCTACTTCTTCAAGACCTCCAGCGATTCGTCAGATGAGCTCAATGCGGCGCTCAGCTTGAAAAACCCTTTCTCTGGTCTCCAGGCCACTGACACAAATTACGAAGAGCTTGATCCCTTTGGTTCAGGGCACATTAAGCGGCCAGACTCGCGGTATGAGGAGAACGCCTTACAGGCAGACACCTCTTTTGAGAGCCACGAGATTCTGTGCTAAAGTGTATTGTGTGTAGAAATACAAAGAAAGAAGAGAGGAGGGGAGAGAGGAGATGATGAGAAAGAGGACTAGGAGGAAGATGGCTAGTAGGAAGAGAAGAAAGAAGAGAAAGAAGAGAAAGAAGAAAGAGAAAAAGGAAGAAAAGAAAAGAAAAGAAAGAAAAGAGAAGGAAGAAAAGAACGAGAAGGAACAGGAAGAAGAACAAGAAAAGAAAGAGAAGGAACAGGAAGAAAAAGAAGAACAGAAAGAGGACTAGGAAGAAGAAGAAGAAGAAGAAGAAAAGAAAGAGGACTAGGAAGAAGAAGGAGAATTGAAGTAGCATTTGCGAAGGTTTGCAAAAACTAATGTCCACTTTGATAACCCCATTTTGACTTCAAGTGAAAGACCTGCCTTTCGGAAAAGCTTCTTTCCATCATCTCAAAGACCCATGAATTACACTGCTTGTTCCATAACCATACACAGCGTAGTTTGTCCAGAAATTTCTTCTCTTCTATCCAGTGAAGTTAAAATTGATGTTGTAGAAGAAACTTAACATGATGGGCCTTCGAAAATGCTCTTTACTTCAAAACAGATTCTCCTCTGCTTTGATGAGGTGTTTCTCTTTTTTCTGTATCAACTAGAATGTTACAAAACGTAGCACTTTCTACCCTGAGGAAAACCTTTCCACATACTTCAGTATCTTTCTTGAAAAGAGAATAATGAAGAGGCGTCTCTGGGCCGTCCCAGGGAAATAAATAATGCTTGTGTCTATTCTGGTGAGTACAGTGGTGGCGGAATCGAGCCAAGCACCAAACGCACAAAAATTATTTCCTCGACCTTCGCCTCTCCTCGATCCAACAAATGGTGCACTAATGTTTAGATGAATTTCCTATGTTATAGCACCACCAATACTGATCTCAGAATGATGTAAACTTCTGCGTATTTCGTGTTATGTTTATTTGCGAAGGAGCTTTATGATCGAACTCTATTTGAGTTTTATTTTTTCTCTTTGCGATTCTTGTTGATGTACTCTTTGTACCTTGACATAAAGTCATTAAATTCCGGGAAGCTGTTCTCTTGTGCCACCTTAAAACGGCCTAGCTGCTGAATCCTTTCGAGTGCTTGATACACTGTTGGTGGCTCTGGAGCAGCTACCAAAGGCCACAATCTCGACATCATCTTCAATTTCATTTTCGACGTCTATTTCCATCCTGTCATTGTCAACTGACTCTCTCCTTTCTTCATCTACGAGTACCCGTACATGTTTTTTGAATTGCATTGCGAGAGATTCCAAAAGCTCGCTAACGGATCCATCACCCACTGCGTCATCTTTTGGATCAATGAGCTTTTCATCTTTGATACCTTCTCTTAATGAACCCGGATCAGAAAGTTGTATGAGATCCTGACGCAAATTTGGCTCACACCTTACACATCTTGTGACGACTCTGAACCAAGTAATGGTCTGTCAGGCAAAAGCTGAGAATCTCTCGGGCATTGGTCAAAAACTACTTCGCACCATATTACAATTATTCGTTTTACCACCCTGAATCGAAAAGTAACCAATTTTGAGTGTTGGAGACGAAGACGGGGAAACAGGTTTTTTATGGGGGCATGCGTGAGACGCGTCGCGTCGCACTTCTTGGGAACCATCAAGTGGCAAAAAACAAGGGATAAATCACGCAACACCGTGCTCAGGAACCTCCAACAAAGCTCAGTCGAAACTGAAACAATAGGCGATATGGATTCTGTGATTTTTCGTGTTTAAATCACTCGAAAATAGCTATTTTCGGCCGAAACATTGAGGAGTCAAGACCGGCAAAAAATCTTGACTCTCCCCTCGTTCCTAAATCTTGACTCCTCCCATACTAAAACGTCAAACGCCCAAAAAATCTTGACTCGATCGTCTAGCTTCCTCGATCCTACTTGATTCGATTCAGTCTTTGCTTTATTCTGAACACTCGCGAGTTGGAGAAAACACACGCAGATTCGACTGCAAAAATTTTGGACGATTTCATGGAAAAGAGATAAGATAGGATAATGAAGATAAAAGCACGGTTACAGCGGTGTTCCACAACTAATAAAAGCCTTGGTTTCTGTTCAAAAAAGTTTTTGAGATACATACGCCCGAACTAACACTTTAATGAATATGCACGGTAAGCTTGAACTGACGGTTGCAAACCCTCCGAACTTGATCCCGTCTGTAACAAAGAAAGAAAGAACATGGATTTCATATCCGAACTAAGTATGAATTGAGATCTCGTAATGAAACGAGTCTGTATATCCAAAGTTAGGGAATATTGAATGACGGCACTATTCGGCATTCTTACAGCTGTTTCTCAATACGGACCAAGTACTCAAGACTTGCCTTAAAGGGACACCTTGCGAAACTGGATAATCAATAAAGTGAGTGCACGTCATGTCAACAGTTCTTTTCTTCTGCTTTTTCATTCCATTTCTCTCGTTCCCTCCTTCATGATTCTTCTCCAGTGCACTCGAGATTCAGTTCAACGTCGAGAAACCTCAGACATCATCAAAAGTATCTGCTTATTCACCGCTGATCTCACCCAAACAGAGCTTGTGTCACCGCTGATCTCACCCAAACAGAGCTTGTGCGCGATTCTAACCGGACTGTTGCAATTTAATCTTCCTGGCTTATTACCTGAGCAGCAGAGAAGCAACACTCCACGGTCTTTAATTCTCTCATTATGTCGACGGAACAATCATGAATTAGTTTTTTTCGTAGATCGACAGTTTTTTTTTTCTTTTTTGGCTTGTTACCAGGAGAAGTGTGCATATGAACTCTTTGTATGAACAGAAGAACTAACTTCACAGAAGGTGAAGAACGATATTTTTCAGAGTACATCAAAGTAATCCACAGTGATGATGATGTTTTTGTCAGGAATACTGGTCAATCTGGAGGTCATGAGACCTGTTTTGGCTCAACATCAGTCAGAGCAGTGTTGCTGAAAATACATTAATCGATAAAGGAAATGTATTGTAAATTATTTCTGGGATCTCTCAACTTATCTTCATGATTATGACTAGCGGCTCTCTGAAATAACTATTTAAACTTATCATTTTAAGGGCTTCACAAGTTTTTATTTTAACGATTAAAGGCAGATACTCCGACTCAGTGTTGCTGATACAGTATTTTCGTTCGTGTCAAAGGTACCAATAACTCCAAGGCACGACCCACTACGTCGGAGGTGAAACCCCCTCACCCTCGCGCAATCTCGTAGATACTTCTCGTTCGATAGAGCGAATTTATTACAAAGATAGACCCAGGCTGTATTTTTCTAATGAGCTGAACTATCTGTAAACATTGTTGCAGTAGATACTACTGAAATACTTGTCACATGGTTCGCATTAGACACATCGGTGCTATACTCTCCAACGATTCGATCACATCCATCTTGAGATCTCCGAACTCATGAGCTAAATACTGAATAACTTTTAGTTAGTTCGGGCTTTCAAATTGGATAGAAATATGTCAGAAGATGTCAAAAAAGCCACCTTTATTGTCGTTTTCACACGACGATTCAAAATATCCTAATTGGATTCGTTGCACCACGGAAGCAATGTGTCGTTTAGATTGTCCCCACATAGTGAAACCTGGGGTTGATCTGCAGTCCTCAGAGTCTGGTGTGCACTACGTAAAACGCCTTGCCATTTCGCCCCGCAAATTTAAAACCTGCCAAAAGATACATTTCGCCGCTTTCTTCGAAAAAAGAAAAAACACTGGCTTCAATAAAATCACTGCCTACCAAAAAATGTGTATTTTGATCACAACCACAGCGCATCCGGATTATCCATTCATCGCCTTGTCCAATAGAGACGAGTTTTTTGCAAGGCCGACCCGGCCTGCTACAATGCGCGAGTTGCGAAATGGAGTCCATATCATTTCACCACTTGATCTCGGCCGTGTGGAGCATGGAACATGGATTGGCGCCACTTCTGAAGGCAGAGTTGCCATGTTGCTCAATTACCGAGAAAAAAAAGAGGTGACGAGCAAAGTTTCACGGGGAATCTTGCCCGTAGAGTACCTCTCATCAGATTTGGATGACGATCAATGGTACGACTCTCTCCATGACAATCTAACCGCCAGTCTCAGCACCGGCGAGCCGGTCAATCTCGGTGATATCGGCGGATTCAGTCTTGTTTACGGAAAATTGATCACGGACGCCAAACTGGGCCGGTTGCACCCGTTGAATATCATGAGTAATCGTGGCGAACGAGGCAAAATCCACTCGTGGGCCACCGGTGGCTCAGACACTCAAGGCGATATTTCCGAAAAGCAGCATTTTTCCGTTTCAAACGCTCTTTACTACGAGCCATGGCCCAAAACAGAAATGGCCATTTCGAGGCTCCGAGACTTGGTGGACACTTCCGTTGAAAAGGCTTACACCCAGTCCCAATTGGTAGAAGCGTGTTTCGAGCTTTTATCGACCGATACATACGATATAACGATTCGAGATCAAAAGGATATGTTTTCGCAAGCCAAGCTTATCGAGTTGCGCAACTCAATCTTCATTCCCCCGTTGGATACTGCTGACTATTCAGTGCCAAGCTTGGCCCAGACTCCGAGAGGAAGATATTACGGGACGCGCACCCAGACCCTCATTATTTACGACAAAAACGGTCGTCTCCATTACTACGAGAGGGACCTATACGAGGGGGATACAGAAGTGAAGCACGTGAGAAATCAGCGTTTTAAGGTTGACGTGAAGACGACTGTCTGAGCAAGTTGGTGCGATTTGGTGTACAGTTAAACCTCTCTAATCTGGACCCTCTCTGATTCGGACCCTCGATGCGGGTGCAGGCCCATAATGTGGGAAGCAATTATCGGCTCCCTTTAATGTGACGAACAGGCAATTATCGGCCTTTCATGAACAGTGTTGCCTAAAGTAGACATTCTAAGTGTTAGCGACCCTCACCAGAGAACTAAGTATTTCGTCCAAAAAGCGTCAGTGAGGTATTTACATTTTCGATTCCACAAGGCTCTTCATCAAGCATCAATCAGATATCATGAAAAACATGAGCTGCGATACTTATACGTCAATTTTAAGAAATATAGCACTCCTTAAAGGTACAACTTTTGAACTTTCGTGTTCCGCATTCTGGGCTTTCTCGAAAGGGATATCATGGCCCTATTCGACAATAGAAGAGATTGTTACTTTTAATTGGCAGAAAAATTATGCGATGAAGCCTCAGGGATCCAACTCTCACTGACCAGTACTGTCAAACGTTGCTCACTCCGATCAATCTTAGCAACCAACTTCTCAGGTTTTCAATGAGGGTCCAGTGCAATCTCGGGGCTCATGATGTACTGATGTTGTCTCAATTAGGAAATACGTCGAGGCAAAATGATTAAATTGCGTCCTGATTGGGTCCTGCTACTAGATTCACCTTCAGAGCAGTGTTGCGAATTATATTTAAATCGCTATTTTTTTTTACTATTTACTATATTATTATAATATGTGCCATAATTATAAGTAATTAATAGTAAAATTAATATTACTATAATTATCGCATAATATAGTAATATGCCTTCAAAAATTTATATGCATTGAATCTTGACTAATTAAACAGTTTGGGTGGGTAGTAGATAAACACTTCATCCCCAATATAGGCTAACTCGACCCCGTCTTCTGATAGACACGCCTTGCTTAATATTACAGAAAAAAAGTTTCATCCTAGTTAGATGCTTGACATTCATCTCGGAATTGCTGTCGTGAAGATAATCAAGCGAAGTTACTTAATTAAAACACCGAAATATAGCAGTGCAAACTCGGCAGCCTCTTCTTCATCCTCATAATTAGTCATGATTTCCAGATCATTTAAAAGCACACTCAAATATTCATGAAATCCTTTATTCTGAGTGCTGAAAAAGCATGGCCCTTTGTTTCTGCGTCATGAGTTGTATTCCACTAGCAGAATTCCAAGAATTCAAAGCCAGTTGTGCCTCTTGTTCCATTGATTTTTTTTCGTTTTTTCATTCAAACTGTGCCTAGCGCATCTTACATCTCCGCTAAACCTAGTTTGGGTTGACAATATTCTTCACTCGGGGACACACATAGGCCGAATAAGAATCATTGGGGCATCGGGCCCTTCATTTCCAGCTGAATCTCCTAGTTTGCAAGCTCACAACATGCCTTGTGATGCTGACAGGTAATGTATCTAACGAATTCTTCTCGTTATATTCGGTGTAGTTATTAATTTTTTTTTTTTTTTTGATTGATACATTGTATTGAAGGATGCCAGAGATTAATTTTACTATATTTCAAAAATTAATTTTACTATATTTGGATAGTAATATTAATATTCGTCCACATCGATATCGCAATATAGTGATATCGAAATTACTGTGTAACTGTTTTACGATTAATATAATCGCGCATCGCTATTTTTTAACAACACTGCTTCAGAGGATAGCAGCGAGAATATTTAAAACCTAAGAGCAATGGATAGTGTTAGGTTAAGGATGCCCGAATTGCATGATTGCTCAGTGTAATGATAGTGTTGACTAACTAAACAAAGCTGGCCTTCCCAACATAGGGGAAAAAGCCACTATATATAGACTCGAGCCAGCGCGGCGAACGCCACGTGGCAACTGCTTGTAAGAGACTACAATAGATGCAGTCGAAGACTGCATGTCAGTCTGGTTTCAGACTCGTATGATACCAGACATCAAGTGAACTTGTTGCTGCCTACGCAAGAAAGGCAAGAATACCCGAAATCCTCGCGTATTGTAAACGCGACCTGGCCCTGCTCCATAGTGGGGAAGACCGGGCGACTACACAGGAGGGAGTTGAGAAGTGAAAGATGTTGAGAGTAATCCTACAGAGAGACATCAAAGAAGTCTAGCTCAGGATCAGAGAATCTCCAGAAGTCACCACTACCAGCCTTTAAGGGCTTGAAGACCTCTTGGGCTTCCTTGAAGGAAATGGAACGAGTACCAATGGTAGGAGTGGAAGTCTCAGTTGCGATCATTCTATTATCAGGTATCTATAAGGCCAGAGGAAAGAGGAGTGGAGATCGATACTTCGCAAGATCCAGAGATGTGGATCTTGGCTAGTCTTTATATACACAAAATGTTGGCTTTTCCTTCAGCTGTGATGTGTCAGCCTATTACCATATTTGGTAACAGCAAGCAAGCTTGCTGGTGCTGTAAACATCTCAGCCATAGTTAAGCTGGTCATTTTTATAAAAAATGCCTCATTCGCTCAGAGGATTGTATCCTCTATGCACGACACCCGCTTAACTAGGAAAATATGCTCTTAGGGGTCTGCACTCCTGAGCATATGTTCCAACACTCCCTCATAAGCCAATATTTTTCATATTGCCTTTCGGCCTAAGATAGTTGAAAGTGACATAAGGTAAAGCCTTTGTAAATATATCAGCAATGTTTTCTTTTGTAGCGATATACTCCACTATAACTCTCTTGTGGTCAATCATTTGTTTCACGTAGTGAGCCTTCACACGGATATGTTTTGATCCTTGTAGAAGAGAAGCATTTTTGACCGTTTTGATCGTGCCTTGGTTGTCACACCAGACTTTGCTTTCACTACCAAAACCTAACTCAGTTAGTAAGTTAGACAACCAACAGATTTCACTCACGGTGTGAGAGAGAGCTACCAACTCTGAGTTGAGAGTGGATAAGGCAACCATAGTCTGAAGTTTAGACTTCCAACATATGGGTGAGTTCCCAAACATGATAATAGAACCGGTAATGGACCTACTGTCCTCATCTTTTTCTGATGCCAAGTTTGCGTCACTATAACCAAGTAACTTAGGTTCTTGATTAATGTGATACAAGATCCCAAAAGATTTTGTTCTTTGAAGATAGCGGACAACACGTTTGGCTGCACTCATGTGAGCCTTAGTTGGAGCTGATACGTGTCTTGAGAGTTTCAGGACAATGTAGCTGATGTCAAATCTGACTGTATTTGCAGCGTAAAGTAGTTTTCCTACTATGGACCGATATTCTGATTGGTCACAAGGGTCATGGTCATCCAGACTCAGCTAATCCATACCTTTAGTCGCGGCAGGGATTGTAACACCATTGCACTTCAGCAAGTTGTAATCCCTTAAAAGAGATTCTATGTAATCTGAGCTAGACTTCTTTGATGTCTCTCTGTAGGATTACTCTCAACAAAAGACGCCTAGCCCCAAGCTGGGGAAGATTGTCGAGAATATTCACAATCTAAATTTTGATAAAGTTACTTTCACTAGCATGGTCGTAAATGGGGAAGATGCGAGGTGTCTCATTTAGGCAAGTTTCAGTCAACTGTCTAACAATGAGAGCCTGCGGTAGTAATGATCGGGCAACAGATCTACAACCTGTATTATGGAATACAGGAGATTTGCACTCACTACTACCATTGTAGTTAGCTGACCCGTTGTCAGCTCCAACTATATAATGACCGGCTTTCCCACTCTAAGAGTTGGAAAGCCAGACTGGTTTTGATAGAAGATCTCAATTAATACATAGTTCAGATATAAGAACCCTGACACATACTTGCTTAAAAAAAATAAATAAAAAAAAAAAAGACGGGCAAGAAAATCACACCCAAGGTTGTATCGTTGCTATTCTTGGTGGAAAAGCAACAATGCTTCTATTGATTTCTCATGGATATCGAACAAACGCAGTCGGGGACTGGGACTGTAAAACGTAGCAAGCCATTGTACCCGTGCATGGGACAATATATATACCTGCCCAGAACCCTCTCTATCCTTAATTAATACTTCTAACTACACACACATTATGATTATTAGCTTATTGGTGCCATTGTTGCTCAACATTTTATCAGTCTTGGGTGCCACCACTGATGGATGTTCTGCAACAAGAACGACTCGTGCAGGGTTCAATGCGACCTTCTACTCATACCCTGGGGGGGACTGCCTTTCGGAATGCAAATTTCTACTATTCAGATTACAAAAAGTGGGGTTCCTTTGCATCCACTTCAGGTGTGACTACTGTCAACTTCAGCATTGGAACATATGGTAAAGTCTACGGAATCTCTACCCCAGAGTCATATTCAATTGAATTGACTGGCTGGTTCCTTGCCCCAACAACAGGTACTTACACCATTTGGGCAAAGGCTAATGATGCTGCTGCATTCCGAATCGGCACAAATGGCAAGTGTTGTGGGCAGTTCGAGGATATTGTGTCGCCCGACATCACTTTTCGCTATGGTAATGAATGGGTACTGAAACAAGTCGACCTTGTTAATGGTACTTATTATCCGATCAAAATGGTATACCTAAATTGGGTAACTGCCTCGTCACTAGAATTCGGGTACACTCCACCAGGTGGGTCATATGTTTCGGACATTGGTGATCGGATCTTTCAAATACCACTAAATCCTTACTGCCCCGCTACAAGCACCTCATCTTGGTCCCGCACGTACAACAGCACATCCACCACTACTGGAACTGATGGGACGGGGAGCCCAATCGTGATTGTGCCAGAGTCCACAGCCCCTACCTTCTACTCGACTTGGTCCGACTCTTACACTACAACAAGCACCATTACCGGAACTGACGGAACTGTCACTCCGATTGTGGCCGTGCCAAAGCCTACGGCCTCTGTGACTAGTACTTGGTCCAACTCTTATACCACGACAAGTACCATCACTGGAGCCGATGGCAGTGAGTCGCCGATCGTTGTTGTGCCTGAATCAAGAGCCCCTACCATCCAATCGACTTGGTCCAACTCTTACACTACAACTACCACCATTACCGGAACTGACGGAACTGTCACTCCGATTGTGGTCGTGCCAAAGCCTACGGCCTCTGTGACTAGTACTTGGTCCAACTCTTATACCACGACAAGTACCATCACTGGAGCCGA
>JAJMHP010000082.1:0-60464 GCA_030583235.1 Metschnikowia lunata
CACTGTTCCAACGCTACGCTTCACTTGCAACGCTACGCTTCACTACTAAGCGTAGGACGAAGGGAACGCTACGCTTCACTACTAAGCGTAGCGTAGGAAGAAGAGAACGCTACGCACGTTCCAACGCTGGGTTTTCTAAAGCCTACGCTACGCGGCGTAGGCTACGAAGCGTAGCGTAGGCTTTTTGAACACCTCTGGTAAGGAGTACACCGCGTCTTGTGTGGGCGCTGCCGAGCCTGGTACACATCTGGGAGTACGTTAAGGTTTTCCGTATGGTCTATAGTTTTTGTCGATGGACTTGGCTAGCGGCATCCTTCAATACAAATGTTTGTTTGAAAAAAATTAAAAAAAAAAAAGACACTCGGAGTAAATCTCCTATTGATTAAATAAACATATTTTTGGGAAAAGCCGGGTAAGCTAAAATTTCTTCCTTTGATGATCTTTCAATACGTGGATCGAGCTACTAGTGACGAGGATCACTATTCTATTTGATTGGCTATGGAAAGACATCTTTTTTTTTAAAAAAAAAAGAAAGATTAGCTTAAACAGTTTGTATGCGGACACCTGCGAAGCCCAGATCATTCATTGGGTGCTTTTACAGAGAAAAGAAAAAAGAAAAAAGCGAATAAGCTAATTGCACTTTTTGAGCTTAAGACTTAGAGTGCTCTCTCTCCCTATTCATATATCTTAATTACCTCGTAAAAGAATATTCCAAAAAAAAAAGGGTGTCTACAGAAATTTCCATAGTAGCAAGGTTTGATTTGCACTCGATGTTAAATGAGATCGATTGGTGAAATGTATGTTCTATGCTTTCAGCTTTTTAAACTTGTTCAGAAAGCTTTGCATTTAGATCCTGCTGCTGTAGGTGTAATTCATATATAATTAGAGATGGGCTTTTATATTCTCAAAGAAGATTATCATGCCTACATACTCTGACTTATCTTGAAGTAATTCTCAACAGAACACTTCTACCGCATGACTTTTAAAATTTATATTCTTTGGAATCCTAAGCTCGGTTTAGTACGTAAAATGGTCTTATATTTCATTAAAGTAAGATGAACGTACGAAAACAGACATTCCCCCAACGAAAACCATCGCGAACTAACAGGAGAAGCCTCCTCTACCACCTCTACCACCTCAAGTACCGCGTGCTGCATCAACGTATTCCTGATACGTAGCACCACATTTCAAGCCTTCATATCTCACCAATTTCATACTGCCTGCTTCAATTGCACTGTTATAGAACTTCATTGTGTCTTTCAGGGCCACACCACTAATTCCGGCTTTTTTAAGCAAATGCCACAATGTTTCTACATGATCCCACTCCTGTTCTTCGGCCACCAGTGGCAAGAACGTCCCCAGGTGTCTTGCTCCCTCTTTATACAGAAGTTTCAAGCCATGAACGCCAATTTTCCAGTCTTTTGGGTCAACGATCTCGGTGAAATTATCTAGAAGCGTGATACTGACGGAAAGACTTGGAAGTTCCGACTGCTTAATGGGGCGAAACCTGGTGTCCTCAAAAGCACTGATGAGGGCATATTGCGCAACCGCAGAGTCGGTTGGAGAGCTCGAAAAAGTGCCTATACAACCCCTAAGATCTCCATCCTTGTTCCAAGTCACAAATAAGGGAGCCTTTTGCGGGTATTCCGCCGTTTTAGAGCTGGTTCTTTTCTCGAAATCAGCTAAACTGGCATGTGTGACGGAACTAAGCTCGGACTTAAGCACATGGAAGGCAAAAAGCGCAAGTGACTTGGACATTGATATGTGTGATTTCAGAATTTCTCTTTACTCTATTGGTGTAGAGTTTTTAGTTGACGGGGTTGTATTCGAACTGAAGGATTTAAACTTGGGAAGAACGGGGTATCTGTGGGTGAAGCATGATGCAATACTAAAAATGAGATAAGCTTTGGTCGCACTGTGGGGCAGTCGAGCCAAACGGGTACACTAGAGAACGATGCGCTACATCTATTAATGAGCTAACTAAAGGTGCAGTTAATGTTTGTTACTGTTCATATTTGTTACTGTTCATATTTGTTACTGTTCGACCTTCTACAGCTTTCACTATTCACAACTTTCTTTTTTTTTTTTTTTTTTTGCCTCTAATCCCTTTCCTTTCTCACTCTTATTTATTTCCTTTTTTGCTTCAAATGGGTTCAATCATATTTTGCACACAGCCTGGACTGTCTCATTTTCCTCCTTCGACCCAGAACTGAAAATGCGATCCACCCCGAGAATCTCGAGACTCGAAGAAACAAACAAGTTTTCATCCAGTTGTGGGGCAATGTAATTTCCTGACAAGTTCACCCTCTTCAAGTACCGAGGGAAAGCAGTGAGTTCGCTCACGAGGTTATACGACAAATCCACTTCCACCAAATTGCTGAAAAGCAGGGTTTCGAAAAGGCCCGAGTATGCACTTAGAAAATTACCACCAAGTTTGAGATTTTGAATCGATGAGGATATAGTCAATTCTGAGTGAGAAATTTGTATCCTAATGATATTGTTGTTGGAAAGGTCAAGTTTGGTTAGATTGGGTAAGGTGTCCAAAGCGAAACACTCATTATCAAATACGCAGAGGCAATTATTGGAAAGATTAAGCTCCTGAAGACAACTTGGGAGTTGAAGTGACCAAAGATCCATGTCTGAGAGCTGGTTGAAAGACAAGTCCAAGTGTCTAAGGCAATCCATACTGATACAGTTATGGGTTTGCAGCAATTGACGGGCAATTTCTGATGGGCCAAAAAAGTTATAGTGGAGACTTTCGGTCAACGCGGGGCAGTTTTCGCAGGTATTAGATTTATGCCCATAGACACCATTTCTTCTCGTGGGTGCAAGCCCCAAACAAGACAGATACCTTATTTTGCAGGTGTTGATCTTGATTGACTTGCTTGTGAGTGGTTCGAGCCACGAACGAAGAACTCCTTGGTCAAGAGGTACATTCTCCCAGAGTACTAATTCGATATTAATTTTCGAAGAAAGGCGGCGCAAAAACCCAAACAAAAGTGGAGAGAAACAGTCCCAAAACGAAAAAGATCCCTCGTAGTCGGTGAAGTCGTAAACACCGATATTGAGCTCCGAAGGCGTGATGTAAACGCCCATGTTCAAAAGTTGCCGCAAATGGCAAATGGGCATGGCGTTGCTCGCAACATCATTGCTTAAAATCAACGGTTTTGCGTGAAACACGGCAAGCAATGCCTGGTGTTGAAAAATTCGAAATCTGGTCGTGGATTTTGAACTTGTGTGGGCAATATTATTTGAGCTGGAAGTTTCAAAGAAACCTGCAAGATCAAAGAGATAGCCGAGCTCATGTTGCGATAAGTAGCAAAGTACCTTTGTCTGGATTTCTGGGGGAAAACGGAAAAATATATCCATGGAAAGCAAAACAAAACGTGTGAGTGGGAAAAAAGTAGCACGAGCTATATTTGTCGCAGATTTCGGCGTGGGAACTGGCCATTGCTTCTGATCTAAATTTCGTGGGCACCATCTCGCAACCACAACAGTCCCAAACTATTAACTACTCATGGCGCGACCTTGCGATAACCACCAGCGCGCTCCGGTGCGCTCTCCGGTGCAAGTCAGAACTGCAGCTGGCCGAGAAAAGTATAGATAATAGATTCAGGGGAAGAAGGAAAACGAATACAAGAAGGGGAATGCTTTCAGGAAAACGAAATTATCAGAAACCATATTGCTGCGGAAATTACTTCCCATATCTTTTCTTCTTTCGTTTCACTCCTTTGGCATTTGATATGTTCACTGATTCTCTCGATATGGCTTAGCAAGTGTGGCTCGCAACCAGCCGCAACCTTTTTGCAGTCGCGACAGGTCAACTCGTCGGGCCAAAGTAAGGCCATTGCAAGCGCAATACTTTGGATCCGAAAAGGATGATCTTCGGATCAACATTACTTTTGGATTTTAAAACAGGATTTTATGTTTTTTTCAAGATAGATAAATAACGGCTTTATTTCTTTCTTTTCTTTTTCGTTTTAGCTTGTAAACGTTTGTACATCTTGCGTTGGGCCAGTAGAAACTTAGAGAAACGTCCCGTACAGTACAGTACTAGACAAGGTCCTATGTGTTTGAGTGAAAACGAGACATGGTGCCCAAACTGATTCAAAACCAAATAATCAAAATGCTTTCTGGAAGGTTTGCTGCTACTAGAAATGTGCATTTGAGATAGAAAAGTACCTCTGAAATACCTTTTCCTGAGTGAATTAGCATGATTTGTTATCTGATTCTTTGGGAAGTCTTTTACCAATACTATGTTGGATGTAGGATTTAATTCGAGAGCGTATATGAAATGCTTCCAAGAGTTATTTGTGGATCCAAGTAACCTCTAGTAAACTAGCTATCATTATTTCAGAGTTCTCATATCTGCTTATGTGCTATTTGAGATATTCTAGTGAAACCTGTCTGGCTTTACAAAACTTAGAATGGGAAAGCCGGTTTTTATATCGTTGGAGCTGACAATGGGTCAGCCAACTACAATGGTTGTAGTGAGTGCAAATTCCCGGTATAGTTCTATAATACAGGTTTTAAATTCGTTGCTCGATCATTACTACCGCAGCTTCTCCTTGTTAGGCAGTCAATCACAACGAGCCTATATAGAACACCTCGCAAAATAGCTTTCAGAAAACGTCGTTCCTGGACTTGCTTCTAACAATATAATGAATGATTTTAAGCTTGAACAGTGGCACTATAATCTTCCCACAAAGCGCAATCAACAATCTCTCATAGAAACTTGAATTTTGTTTGTCACTCAATAATAATTAGCCACAGTTTGACACCCAAAAGATAACAAACTTAGTTTACATTTACAAGCCTGGGGTCTTATGGATTGGCACTTCATCTCAATGTCCTCAGTGATTTCAGAAAAGCATATATTTCTCGGACTGATACGACAAGTCAATCTTTCAAAGCAAACTCCATGCTTTGGTAAACTGAGGAATCACAATACAAAGCTCTCTGCAATTGAACTCAAGACGTCACACGTGAGCAAAAGTGTTGTCAAAAATTCGAGATTAATCTAGGCAGAAAGAGCTCCTTAAAACATTGCTAAAGTATCCCACCTGAACTAGACACAGCGAACCCGAGAGACAAGAACTGTCAAACGTGTGTTTCTCCTTCCCGTATTTTATTACTATAAGACATATAAATGCTCTGTCGATCAGGCTTTAAATAACAAGTGTTTAAGCTATAGGCAAGATACTGCGATTGCCTAATTTGGAAGCGTTGATTTCAAGACTCTTTTTGAGAACCACACATCAAGCTTAAAGTAAACATTGTTGATTTCACCCAAAGTTAAAATCAAATTGAAAGGGCTTATTCACTCCCCTCAAGTTACTTTCTTATTCTGTATGGGCCACCCGACTCCATGCATCTCGGAGGAGTTCTAGGTTTCACGTGCGCTTCAATAATATGTTGGAGCGGTGCGGCTTTGACTCACCGACAAAGCCGAAAAGATCAAACACACGGAAGAAGAGCCTCAAATAAATAAGATACCATGCCGAAGAATTCACTTAATAAACTCATCCAAGAATATACAGCAGACTTAGAATCTTTTTATGAATCTATATTCATTCTATTCTTATCTTTTTTTTTCATCTCTGTAGTCTAGTTTTTTGGCAGCTAAAATACCAGCACCCGCGTCACGTGATCACCATGACTCGCACCATCAGTGCCAAGTTCACCACCTCCAGCTAGACCCAAACACAAACCACCCCATACAAAGCTCAGTAATTATGGGTGTTTGCTTTTCGTGTCTTGGCTTTGGTAATGACGAAAACGATGAAAACGAGCGGGCATCGCTTCTCGCCAACAACAACCCCTTTTCTCAGGAAGACCTTCATGAAGACCTCATTAAGCAACAGCAGAGACAAAACGAGCTCAATCTGATTGTCAACGATTTGAGCGACAACCTCATAGACGTTTCAACGTTTCTCTCGAAGAATCTGACAGATTTTATCAACGGAAACCCATCGTCTTCCCTGCGCAGCAACGAGGCTTTTGGCACAGCAAATGTGGTCCAGAGTGATGACGAGTCACGTGCTCCGGTTACGGATTCGGTCTCCAGTGCCGACAAGTCCTTGCCGTATTTGTGGCCTTTGCTGCGAAAGGTCGAACTCATGAAGCAGATTGCGGCTTCGGAGTCAAACTTCTGCGTCAAGCCTTCCAAAGAACCTTTGTATGTTGTATTCTGATGGGACAGGAAGGATTCGATGAATGGGAAGGGTTAAAGGGTTGAAATTTTGCTTTGAGAAGGCGTGTTTTGGCGTGAGCTCTGATTTGGAACATTCCTGACTTAAGGAGGGACTCAGAGGATATGTGGTCTGCTGCCATGGGGAAGTAACAGATTACAGGTGTGGAGTGAAAAACCCCAGTCAGAAGGTCAGAGTTCGAGTGAATTCTTAGCGACTTACGGAAATTTTCTTTTTGGGCTCTTTTTTGTTTCCCTCGCTGGAGACTGTGTCGATTCTTTGTCGCCTGTGCAAGTTAAGCTGCCGTCAAAACTATGATTGAAAGGAGGGGTCGATGCGCCAATTGAATACCTTTCCCAGGGTCTTCACGCGTCACTTGAGGTCAAATTCCGCAAAGATCGATCATTTCTGGCTCATTGAGCCCCTATTATATTATCACACATATTTGCTTGCACTGTCGAACGGAAAAAGAAGCAATGATAGATTTCCCTTCCAGAGTTTCTACTGCTGTCGTATGCAACTGGCATGTGGATGGAGAAACCATACTATCAAGCAGAAGAATGGGGATCGCCTTCAAAAACGCAAGCAAAAATGAAGAAAAGAAGAAAACTAAAGAAAAATCTGCAAGTCGCAGCATGTTCTTGTTAATCCTTTGGTTTCTCATCAAATTGCATCGGCTTTGCGAAACAACACATCTCTCCGTAAGCTATCAAAATCGTATCTGAAAAGGTAACACAACCTACCTTCAAAAAAAGACATTCGGCTTGAATGATGGCTTTCTTTATCTTACTGGTCTGATTGTCGCTTTTTGTAGGTGTCTGACATGAAAAGCGTCAACATCCTAGGCGATTGAAAGAGCTTCGGGGGTCCCAAAGTTTGAGTATGTTTTCTTCAAGTAACTTGAGATTTCAAAGGCGCTGCGGAAACGGTCTACCTTGAATATCGCTGGTTAGCTATACTGCTGAATGAGGCCCTCATTATTTATTGATCGACTTAGTAGTGCCTATTGTCCACCAAATTGCGTCCAAGCGTCATGTCAAAAATCGACAAGCAAAGACTCGGAATCCTATCAACCGTATAGCCACAACTAAATTGAACACTGGTTTTAATACTTTCCAGAGTTCTCGATTCACCTTTCGCCTCTTATCATCAACCGTCTTGAACGAGTTGCAGAAAGTTGAAATTGTCTTGTTTTAGCCAATTCGACGAAGCGCGCTCGGCCCAGAATAATCACCCGATGTTCGGAAAAAAGCTTCAGCTTCGTTACGCATACAAAATTAAACCATCCACATAACACCCTCGGTTCCAATATGAATGGTCTACAGGCCATCCCACACTATGTGGCAAACCTAGACGCTAAGTTCGTCGACTATATGTCCCAGTACCATTTCACCGGCAGTCTAGTGCAAAACCCCGTTTCGAAAACCATCACCGAGGCACTCTTTGTTGGATTCATCTTCCTCTTTTGGTACGAACTTTGTTATTGGTCCGGAATCTACCTTGGCCTCTGGGAGTACCATGCCAAAGACATTTTTACTGAAGTGCCCGTTCACTGTGCCCATGTATATGTGCGACTCAACGTTGTGAAGAAATCTGACGCAGAAAAAGTCCGGTTGTACTACCAACTCAAGAGACAGTCCCCATATAACATACTCAATTGGAAGCAGCTCAACGAAAAGGGCACAGAGATTTTCGAGCTAGGTCAGTTTGTGAAGTATCATTTCGAGTTTAGTCCTGAAGATTTTGAAAACAATCCCGAGCCTGAGCTTGGCTCCACAATCGAACATCTCCGAGACAAGACGCTCATGACATTTCTTAACTCAACTATTCATTCCAAGTACTACCCAACTTTGAAAGACTTGTCCCGTGCGGATGTCATGATCTTCAATAATCGAATCGAGGAAGTCAAGACTCATGAAGATAAGATGTACTTGAGCAAGATCCACATTGAGACAGGTAACGTGATCGACAGCATTATTCTCATTTAAAACACCAAAACAATTGGTCTCGAGAGTCCTACTAATAGAGCTTAAGTGTGGCAGCTTGACCTCTAGAATTGACTGTGATAGGATTAAATCTGAGTCGTTCATGAGCCTCGATCGCGTTTCAACTACAAGAAGTAGAATTGACTATAAATGATTGAAGTCATGCTGCATTTCTGGATCATCGGCTCAAGGCGTGAACTAAGCATTGTGGGATGTCACACATCCATCGACCATATTCTGGAAGCATGGTATTACCAGGCAATTGCTAAGAATCACAGTTATTTAAGCTGGCACTCTCTTAATGATGTTAGACGATCTTACCCGAACATCAACAACTAAATTCTTGCTCTACCACGGCCTTCGATCTCAGGCATTTGCTTTACATTTATTTGTTCAAACCGCTTCTTTCATTCATGATCGAAATGACTAGACCCAGAAACGTGCATTTTGCATTGCCACTGGTGGCTTGTTGCTTCTGCACATCTGTTTTCCGTCACAATGAGTAAATAAAGGAGTGGCGCTCCTGGGCAAGCGCCCCACGTGTCCAACCACTAAACAAAAAAGAAGCATCTTTACTGAATATAGCCCTTTCTATAGAAAAACTTGATCAGTGCCAAGACGGAGGGCCAAATACCGGATTTTCTTCAAGATATGGCAACAAAAAACACTGGGCTTGATCGATTATTTTGTTGTTGTAGTCAAGTCTTACTTTCAAAGCCTTTTCTTCCCATCATCAGAGCTCTGGAGAAAGCGTTTTTTAGAGATAAATTTCTCAAGCACAAGGATCAGCTCAGTAGCAACCCATAACCGTGCAATTTCCTCTAGCTTTGAAAGAAAATTTGAACAGTCGCTTTCGGAACCAGCAGTGTCTTCGACAGTGGGCTTGAGCTCCGAGGTTTGTAAAGGCACGGTATAAATCATGCTTTCGACTGATTTCACAAGGTCTTGATCTGGAGAAATCTCTAGCTCACTTGTTTCCAGTTCACCGGCAATCTCACGCTGGTGCTGTTGCACTTGCGGCCGAGAGAGGTTAAGCTCTTCGATTGCATAGCCCGTATAATTCAAATCAGGGGGCTCCATTTCCTCCGCATCAAGAATGGTTTGATTGACAGCTCTGTAACATTCGCTTCTCAAGGACAAATTGAGCAACTTCCTCAAATCCTCAGGTAATTCTGTCATTTCCTCGCACGTTTTTTTGTGGTCAAAGTCAAAACAGAGCAAGCTCATGGTAGTTTCCAACTGCCTGAGCAAATCCATCGAATGAGAAACTTTGTTCAACAAATTTTCTCGCACAAATGTCAAGATACTGTTGAGAAACCGTTTTTCCAGCTCTTCGGCCCCTAAAGCCTCCCCGTTCCCGTCCAGCGGGGTGTCGGGATTTGTTTTGTGATTTCTGATCATTTCAATCAAACTGAGTCGTAGGAGCTTGAATAAAAGTAAATTGTTAGAGTCTAAAACAGTCGGGTAGTAAGTACTGACTACTCTTATGGCCTCAGAAATGTCCCCTTTGAGAATAAGATACTTGATTTGTTTTCTCCTTTCAATTGAAGCGTAACCCTTGACTGCCACTGAATTTTCTGGATCTTGCGATCCCGATTTTCTGTGCAACACCTGACTCTTTGTGTTATTATCATCTTTATATACTAAATCATCTACATCTAAAGGCACCCCTGCTTCCTCCGAGAGCTTAAGCGCCGACGCCTGAAACCCTTCTTGAACGAGGTAGCTAAGAACCACTCTGTTGATCTTCTCTTTCAACCGAGTCCTCTGAGCGGTCTTTTTGCTCTGCTCGCTTTTCGAAAACCTGAACAGTGAATAAGTTTTTGGTTTGTGATTCTGGGAATTTTGCATGTCAGAAGTGGGCCAAAGGTAGAAAAGAATGTTGTAGCTTTGATCGCCCTTAGTCTAAAGCCGAATCATGCTATCGCACTCGGTCGTGTATAAGAGGTACAGGACAGAAAATCTGGGGTAACTAACTAGTAAAAAAAAAAAAAAAACTGCACCTTCTGAAGGACAGTGCTGGCTAATTTAGGTCCTGACAAGATCAGAATCAGACGTTTCAGGATTCATTCACTTGGATTTCGGCGCAATTCCTCTTTTTTTTCTATACTCTTATGTTGCACTTCGCTTGCCTTTCGTCTCACCTGTTTCGCAACGATCGATCGTCCTCTCTAATCTTCCAAATCACTATGTGAATACCATGAATGGTTCCATGTTCTGAATCTTCATTATTATTATTATTATTTTTTTTTTTTCTTTTGTTTTCCACGTAGGCAACATGCAGCAGATCACTCGTTATACTCTTTCACTAAAGTTTCTCAGGCATGTTCATCATAAGAAGCACTAAACTGGACCAGCCCATGAAGTTTTTCGCCCCTTTTGCAGACCCATTTTGGTCGTCGTATTGCTCCCAAACGAACCCTGTTTTCTCCCACTCCAGTTTCACGTTGTTTATGAGGTTCTTCCTTAAGTCGGCGTAAATACCGCCGATTTTATCTCTGAGGGTTTCAGACATGTAAGCATGTGAAACATCGTGGTAATGGGCCAAGCCTTCGAGCACCAAGTAATTAATATTGATCCAAATAGGCGACCGCCAGTAGTTTTCGGCGGTACGATAGAATTTGTCTGATTTCGAAAGAGACCGGATTCCATAGTCCGTCCACAATTCTTCTGGATCAGCAATGATATTCACAATGTGCTCTAATTTATCCACGCTTGTAGCTGGCATGAACTTCGTCAAGAAGGGAAAGAGCGAGATGTATCCCTTATGGCATGCGAGCACATGCTCATCATCATCGTCCACAGAAGCATCGCAATATGTCTTTTGGTCTTCGGACCAGTGGAATTTTTCGATGTTCTCGGTAATGTTCTCCTCGATTTTAGCATATTGCTCGATGTCCTCAGGGAGGTTCAACACCTCAGCCACTTTTTTAATTGATCGAGTCATCACTCCAACCCAACAAAGAAGATCCACATTAAGTTCTGCCACGTCTAAAGGTAAGACTCGTGGATAGTCATCGAGTCCGGAGGCCAAACTGTGTGTTGTAGTCCTACCTCTCCATCTGTAAAGCTCGCTATTGGTTCCACGCTCAAATTCCTCGATTTCTCCCACTTGCGACTTTCTGAAGCCATTGTAGTGGAGTTTCAATTTCGGATAGATATCCTTGGTAAATTCGTAAAGTAAGTCTGGGTTATTCACTAAGATCAGTCCGAGTTGGTCCCTGGTGATCTCGCCCTCGCTAGAATCAATCTTTTGCTGAAATTCTGGTTTTTGAGCCCGCTCAAGGAGCTGGGTGAAGGCAAGCATAATTGTTGGCGGGTTGACAACAGCACTGCTTTGCACAACAAAGTCAGAAGGAACCCTAGCTCTTGCTTCTTCGCCTAGAATCTGCTCTCTTGCTATCCACCCATTCTCGTCCACCAAGTTGAACCAAGACTTGACAATTTCCAAGGCTAAATCAGAGTCAATGTCTAGAATGGGGAGCAAATGAAACCCCTCATCCCAGTAAAACCCCCTGGGGAAGAAGGGACGAGATGGAACCAATGTGAAAAGCTCAAACGGACCTTCGCTTTGGCCACTGAATTTTGGAAGGTGTACTTCACCGTTGATATTCACGGGAAGATCCTCGTCGTCCAAAGAAGTGGTTCTATCTACCAAATGGTCTCCGTGGAAGTAAGAAAGCCCGCCCAAGAGACCCGAGAGAAGCTCTTTAGCAAATGTCTTGTCACTTTCGGAGACACGTAAAAGAGGATAGTTTCTTTCGAAATTGGCATCTAGTTTTTGTGTCATCTGCTTGATACGGGTGTTGATGTTGTCAAAGCTGATTTTCTCAGAATCTGTAGCTCCGGTTTCTTTGTATATTATGTCAAACTCGCACTTGCCCTGGTAGGTCTTCTGAATAAAATGCATGTTTCCTTCGTATTTGTGAATATTTCTGATGAGAAGGCCCTGGTGAGGTGGAATATTTGCGGCTGATTCGCCATTCTTTTCGAAGAAGTCTTGTGTAGACTCCTGAAGTAACGTAGCAAAGATTTCGGAAGCTCGCCAGACATTTCCGTCGGGAACACGAAGACTCAAGTGACACGGGCGGCTAGTATCAAGCTCCTGATAAGGAAGATTTCCTCTTGAAGGGTGAGTGTTTATCGCGTTTTTGCCGCCGTCGTTGATCAGAATCTCAAAGATACCGAGCTCATTGGAGAAGCCCGATAATTGAATAGTGTTGTAGACAGCAGAGTCGCTCGGAGGGTCTAACTTCAAGAATCCAGAGGGTGATGATTCTCCTTCTTTCGAGTCCGGGCTCTCTCCTTCCAATCCCAGATACCATACGAAGGAAGTTGAAACATCCTCATGGCCTTTATGAGGCACAGCTTTCACCTTAACTGCCCAGTTTTTCCCGTTGTCGCTCTTGACAAAGTCGATGGTAATATCAACATGACATGAATTATCAGAAATGAACTGAGTCCCTCCGATCCGAGGATCGAAATTCACCCAGTTAGCCTTGCCGAGGTCGTGCCCTTGTTCGTACAGATCTCTAAGCGATTTGAGACCATTGTAGGAGTCAACATTGAACCAGAAAAGCCCCAAAAGAAGAGATTTCGGGATTCTGGGTCTTAGGCCTAAGTAGTTTCCTGATCTATAAGGGCCCCAGAGGAGCGAATCGTCGGATATGCTCTTGTAGGAAACCAGCTGGGACGAGTTTTCTGCTAGTGGCTGTGGAAAGTCCAAGTCAAACTGAAACTGGTCAGCACATACCCAAGAGAGCCCAGAGAGCCAGATGAGTAAGAGATTTACAGAAAAAATCTTCAGGAGATCTAGCATATTTCTTTCTGTCCTTCTACTACAGCGGCCAACAGGTCGGTATTTTGATAAATAGTGAGGCCAGTGCGCATGTATGTAGTACTAAGCTCTGGCGAGCGCTTCAGAGAACAAAAATGAAAGGATGACAAGGAAGAGGGAGAAAACAGAGAAAATCAAAAGAGAAAAAGGATACAGGAGAGGAAAAAGCTTGAAGTCCTTTGTGGCTTTCTACTTTTTTTTTTCTCGCCTTTATTGGATCAAAATATTGCGAGAGGCGTTGTCAGCCAGTGAAATGGCGTGCGGCTGTGTTGCATAGGTTTTCGCAGCCCACCACAGAGACTATATATTAAACACGCTACGAGCTACGCTTCTCTTTCTTGATTCTTTTTTTTTTTTTTTGGTTCGAAAACAAAACAGTGCAATTAGATTGGTTGTGAATGGCGTGAGGGTTCACCCGAGGTACTCGAATGCAGTGAAAGACCATTGCTCTCGCCCAATAATACTACCTCACATAGTGGATAGCGGTTGGTGCTAAAAAGACGGTGCTAGATAGTACTAGTATATAGATTCGGACTCCTATCTGCCAATGAGAATTTGTGATCCTTGCTTTGAAGTTGTGGCTTAAATGCTTTCTATTCGTCTTCCAAAGGGCAGCAACAATATGGATTTTGCAATAAATATTCACTTTGAGTCTTTACCTTTCTTTTGGAATCTCCCATACTTTTATTGAATCCAAACCCTAAAATATCTTTCGGACCTTTCAGGGGAAAATTTAAACCCAGGACTACAAAAAAGAATCCTCACGAAACAATTCATTCGGGGGGCCTTTCGACACGGTCCCCGCACTCTTGTCCGACCTAGGCCCAGGCCGCAGCCACGTCTACTTAAACAAGCGAGAAAGTGATCAACAAGCCACACTCACCATCTCACCTCCATTCTTCCAAATATCAAAACTCCATTATTTCAGAAATAATACATTTCAACTTTCAATAAATTGCCCCATTTTCCCTTCATGTCGTTTGTTGCTGGTCCTTCAGGTTTCACAATTGTCAGTGTTCGCTCAAGCAAGCTAAACCAGTGGGCAGTTCCGTGCCTCACTTGTCTCGCACCGCACTGGCTTATGCACGCTCCCGATTGCCCAGCCAAGAGCGTACGCCCTATTCATAATCTCGTGATGTCGCTCTTCCACAAAGCCTTGGATTTGAAACCAACCCATATTCAAAGTGTATTCATCCTAGCTAGCAGCAAACGCTCCGGTTCTTTTTTCTGTAGACAGGCCCGGCTCCATACAATTTCTCGTTGTTGCGCTACTGATCTTATCAAGGCTCGCTCTTGGTTTCTCCGCACAGTTAATTATCGGTCTTGTGACTCTTTGGCTTCGTCCAAAACCCCACCAACCACAAATTTCCGTCGTCTTCATTGTCTAGCGCAACCATTAACTGCAACAAGAAGCATGCACATCACTCCAATCCCGTCCTCCTGGGGCGAATCCAACAATTATGCCTATCTTTTAGTTGACGAGTCCACCGGACATGGTTGGTTGATCGATGCCGGGTTTCCCAGCGACGTGACCAAGTATTTAGACTCAAAAAAGCCTAATTTGGAGCTTAAGGCCATAGTCAATACTCACCATCACTGGGATCACGCTGGCGGCAACAAGCACTTCCACAAAAAGTACCCGGACTTGCCGGTAATAGCCGGAAAGGACTCGGAGTTGGTCACATATACGCCGTCACACCAGGAAGTCATAGATTTGGGTGATAATATCTCCGTCACGGCCTTGCACACGCCGTGCCACACCCAAGACCATATTTGTTACTATGCTAAGGATGTCAAAAGGGGTCAAAAGGCCGTGTTCACTGGTGACACACTCTTTATCAGCGGGTGCGGGCGCTTTTTCGAGGGCACTCCAGGAGAAATGAACATCGCGTTGAATGAGGTACTTGCCAAGTTACCCGCGGACACGGTGGTGTATGCTGGTCATGAATACACTAAGGCCAACTTAAAATTTAGTGCCACGATCTTGCAGAATAGCGCCATTACTAAAATGAAAGAGTATGCTGACGCCAACGAATTCACCGCCGGAAAATCCACTATAGCAGATGAGCTCGAGATCAACCCTTTCATGCGTCTTGAAGATCCACAGGTGCAGCAAGCAACGGGCGAAACTGACCCAGTGGAAGTCATGGGTAAGTTGAGGGAAATGAAGAACAACTTTTGAGAGGGTTTGCCTGAGAAAATTCAAGAAGAAAGCCCTGGTTTCTGAAAAATATCAAATAGATAAAGCTTCGTAATCGGAGGGAAGGACTATGATAAGTACAGCTGATTACAATGGGATTTCACTGCTCGGTGAGATCCAAAACGGTATGTAAAATGAAGTTAAGAGATACAGTCAGAAGAAAATGACGCAGATTCAGCTTCATTCAAAATGTAAACGTTATTGTGGAGTTAGAAAAAGTGATTGTTGGAGAACTTCATGTTTTGTATTTGCTTCCGAAATGTCAATTTTTAAAGGTATATGAGAGTGCCAACTCGATCACCAATGCGAACAAGAAACGTGGTGTCGAGAACGCAATAAGAGATTCGATAAATATTTCTGGAATCCTAATTCCAATTATTGGCAATGAACGGACAAACCCCAACATATGACCAGGATAAATTCTAAGGTTCATTTGCCACACCATCGGGTCAAACATACGTAGTCTGAAATAGGATAATAGAATCTTTCCTAGCGTCGAATCTCAGATCAGCAGCCTTTCTCCCATTAATGTCAATTGCTGCTATGTGATTAATGCTTTTCACCCGAAAAAGCATGCGAAGCACTGAAGAGCAAAATGTAATATCCTCACTATTGAGTTACATCAGCAATATGAGGTTTTCGTGATCCATGAGACCACAGCGTACATCTCCCAAAGTGAGGTATAGTAGAGAGTGATCACATCACAAGCTTTATGTTGACTCGTTGACCTTTTGGCACTTGTTCTGCTGATATTACGACCTCGGAAGGTATCCCTTGGTAATTTTGACGGTGTCAGATGAACGAGAAAGAAGTGACTGATCGGACACCAATCTTTTAGGACATCTAGTAATCAGGTGGGTATATGACACTTCAGATAGATACTTCAGATATATACTTCAGATAGATTCGGCATGAAAGTCTCAAGAAAGCCAATTTGCACTCCCCCCTCCCGCCCCAAATTGTGCCCACACAGTATCCTTGAATCATATTCTTACAAATGACGGTAAATGTTCCTCTTCATAACGCAACTCGGGCTGCCAAAGCTCAATAAACTCCAAGTCGTACTCAGACTTACCCATGGCAAACTTCTCATACTCCTCGAAAATGCCACTCATACACCAGCCTTGGAATAGCTTTCGCATTAGGCCTACCAAGACACCTATCCTGTGCTTCCCCTTATTTGAATGTATCAATATGGGGAAGTTCCGTCTGTCGAGCATGAGGCTCAATGCTTTTATTAAGGCCGTTTGTGCCGACTCCTGTGTATTCAGAATAAATGGCTCCTGAGATGAGTGCATTATTAGATGGTGGAAGTTGATGTCCGTGGTGCTAATCCACGCCTTGTAATTTTCGAAAATCTCCGTGGTGCCGTGCTTGTCTTTTTTAGGTTTTTTCTCCTTTTTGTCTCCGTCGGCACTCGCATCCTTTGCCTTTTTCTTTGGTTTTTCCTCACCCAAGTCCCCTAAATAAATAATAGTCTTGATTTTCAACTGTTGAAGAAAGGGAAAGTTGATGGGCATGGGAAAGCCGGATCTATAGATGCCGTCTTCTACAAGAGAGAAGTTAAGCGGTGGAACGTAGTTTGCTTTGGGCACAGAAACCGTTTGTTCAAGCCCTTGACGATCAGATTCGGCACTATTTAGCGACTCGTTCTGCCTTTGATGCGACCGATTCCAAAGCGTCTCCTCGGATTCCGGACCGTAATTGTTGGATTCAGATAGTATTTCCATCCCCATATCTCGATTTTTTTCTTAGCTGTTTAGTTTCCGGACCTTAATCTATTCTAGTCTTGCAAGAATGGATAAGATCTTTGAAATCAGAGCCTACATTGCTCGAGCCTCAATGCATGTTCGCGCGCGTTGACGAAGTATGGGGTAGGTCTGGGGTGAATAATTGTCGGATGAACGAAGAGCAACTTTTTCGAAGCTCTTTTGAAACTTTTTTGATCGCCTTTCGAATCTGTCTTTTCCAGGGCAATTGTGTAAAGATGCATAATTTTTGTTTTGATATGGGTTTGAGAAAATTTCAGATTTAACTCTAATCTCACCCATTTCTTTTTTTTTTAGGGGGAGTCAGCTTCATGTTCTAGAATAAGTGGCATTAGCTGTCCAATCGTCCGGGCTCCTTAAACGCTCAAGCAAAAGAAGGCATCGCAGTCCATTTGGAACTTCTTACTTAAAAGTATTATGCTTATTTTCTTCACTAGCTTTTCATAATCGGCTGATACACTCCAGTTCTTCCGGCAAGAGTGGATAAATACAAGGCATTAAGCTTCAGCAAATATTCTTTTCTCATGGTGGTGATCTACCGAATTACTGAGCAAAAAGTATGCCCAAACTGCAACCCGACAGCGCTAATTGTATATACGCAATATATGCTACTCAGCACGACAAGGTAATATTGAACTAACAAGTATAGCACACGCCCGAAAAACTGTTTGGTACGAGATCAGATGTGGCACTGAGGTTGATGAAAGCAAGGAAGACTACGGGAACTGCAGTTTTTGGTGTATCCTTATCCACTAAGGTAGAATGAAGTGGCCAACCACAACCTTTCACGAACTAACTGGTGACTTTAGGATTTCAGAAAGTTATGTCAGAAACTTGCTGGGCAAATTGCCTTGACTTGGAAATTATTCTCATTCGTTTGGATTCTTGCTTTTCGCTTTGTCGGGGAATTCTCGACTAAGAGACCGAGACCATGGTCAGGATTTACGTGCCCAGAGTGACAATGACATCATATTGTTACGATTCAAATCTTCTTAGACATGCTTTACCTCAATCGGATTTGAATGTGAGATCAAAGTAATGGTTGGAATTTGGGAAGTAAAGGAACACGTGGATTGCCAGGCAGATTTGTGCTTTCTCTATCGAAAGCAGAGGACATTACAGGTGGTTTATTTTGTCTGACAGGTAAAGGCAAAACAATCGTTGACCGCTCTTCTGAAGCTTTTCCAGGCAAAGAATAGCTCGGAGTTACCACTGAAGTGATCTCTGAGAGTGGAACTTTGGAAAATTGTTGCGTAAAAATTTCCAACTCAATTTCATCTTCATGAGCAAATATATGCTCTAAGTCCAGATCCGTGGTGATCGCCACCCCAGTCTTTGGGTTCCGGAGTCCGTAGATCTGGTTATCGTTAAGCTTAAATGCTTGCTTAGCATTATCCACAATCTCCACAAACCTCGGAGGAGCAGAATTTGTGTTTGGAAATTGAAAATCAAGCAAAGACGATAGAAATCGAAGCCTCACCTTCTTTTTCTGGACTCCCAATGAGGTTCCCGGGAAGTGCAGCGACCGATCCTCTGTTATTGTGTAGCCGTTCTTTTGAGAATCTGTCAGATTAAAGCTGAGCGGCCCTGTCGATACAAAAGATGGTGCATTTGTGGATGGGGCCACCGTAACAGCTTGTCTCTGAAGTTCTGAAGCGACTGCGGCCAAATTGCTCAACAAAACAGGCTTTTCGGATACGCTTTCTTGCGCATTGGTCCCAGCAACTATTGGAGGTTCTGTTGTGCGTCGGAAATGGACTGAAGAGCGCAGAATCAAAGGAAACTCTTGAAGGATCAAGAGGTAAAACGCTTCCCCAATCAAGTACAACACAGAATCAAACCCGAAATCCTTCACGCAGCACCCAACAAGAGTTTGAAGCGTAGTAACGGCAGCTTCATCGCCCAAAGAATTCGAGAGTATACACTCCGGATCTAGGCTACGATAAAACAGTGCTTGGAAAGGTGATCCCGCTACCCGATCACGTAAGTAATCTATCGAGGTGCACGTGAGATCTGAAAATGATGTCTCAAGCATAAGAGCATTGACTGCAGCAATAGAAAGTTGTCCAATCTGCTTGAATGATTCATTTTTTTGCAGAGATGCCAGACTGAGACACAGTTTTGACTTCTTCATGAGCCAAAGAAGTGACCGTTTCACGTCCAGAAGTAGCTTCTCGTTCTCGGCGTTCTTAGCTGACAACGCCACATCCAGAAGCGGCGGAAGCTGTAAACCTGGTGATGACAGTTTGCGGGCACTGGTGGTGGGTCTGATTATGGAACCTATCGCTGCACGAGAACGGTCCAAATCGCTTATTGTTCGACTTCTCGAGTAGCTCATGTCATAAACCGATCCTAGTGCATCTGCATTCAAATTGGATATTTCAGAGAGAAACATGTTTTCTTCTCCAGTCTTTGGTTTTTTCCCTATATCCGGCTTGACAGATTCAGTTTCCTGGCTCTGACACCTCGTTCTCTTTGAGCATCGTTTTCGGTTTCGTCGGGCACTCTGTACTGCAGCTCGTACGAGCCTTTGAAAATCAGCAATATACTGAGGATCATAATTGAACTCCAGCCGCAAAATCTCCGCCACTTGCAGTACTTCGTCCCCCTGATCACTGGCTTTTCTTGAGCTGAGGTCTAGATTGTCAATAAGCTCTAGTCTGCGAGCAGAAAAGCGTTTCCAGAGATTGTCATCGTTGAAGCCGAGCTTTTCTCGTATTGATTGCGTGATTCCAGCACGCTTGTCGTCACTCATGGGGCTAGGCCAGAGAACACCCAAAGTCAGGATGACTCATGGTCATCAAGACTCCAAACCGCTCGTAGCAGCCTGAGTCGCGTGGGCCGTGTGCACACCTGAATCACCACGCGAGTCACTCCGAGAGTCACTCCGGGAGTCATTGCAAGGGATCGATAAATCGTAAAACATATGTGAGAGCTTTTGAACACCTAAATCTGTTTCAGTTTGTGTTGGATTATCTGCACGCTCTTTAACGATGCTTAACGTAATGTTTCATGGTAAATCAGAAAAGAACTGATGCTGAAGTGCTTGCAATATGCTGTAAAAATTGAAGGCGACTCGTAGCATTTCTGATCGATGGCTTGAAAGCCTCGTAATTTTTGTAAAAGTTTGAACTTTGGTTTCTGTCGGAATTCTAGGTAAAGCCAATTCATCTAACTGGTCTACTAAGTGGCCACTGATCGAGCTGCCTAAGGGTGGTGTTATAAAACGTGCAAAAGTGATAAAAGAGAAGAGCAATTAATTTCTTACGGACTTATAGCAAACCTTTTTTCAGATTTTATACTTCCTTAAAAGACTAAAGCTTGAATCCTCTTCTCGGATTTTTGGTGTATCTTTTCCACAAATTTGAGTGCATTCACGGTTCACTGTTAAAATTCATTTTTCGCGGTCAAAAGCCAATTTCCTTAACTTGCACCAAATTGCTCAATCACCCTGGCGGAATTATAAATTGGAAAAGCAAAATTCGTATTATGTCTTTGGATCAAACATTGACCCAATGATGGTAAGCTAACACGAACAAAACAAAAAAATAGAAAAGAAGAAGAAAAATAGAATGGTGAATTTACGACTAAGGTCTCGTCTCGCGGCTTCATTCCATGAGTGTTTGCCGAATGCATGAGTATACTGAGAATCGCCAGAGAAAGGACTGAAAGGTGTCTTTAAATGAGAAGAATTACGAGTAAAGAATAAACATGACATTATAAATTTCAATTTCTTCAGCATGCTTAATTGAAGCTTCCGAAGGTACCAATAAATATCTAAATTGGCAAATCCACAAATTGGCTTATATGGTCTATTGATAATTTTTTTTGTTTCGCGCTTTGAGACGCGCATGTCACGTGCGCGGAATGAGTCATTGAAAGGGCACCAAAAGTCACCCAACCAGCTCGTTCTTCTGGAGAAACAAAAAGAAAAAAGCCGACAGCTATAACTGAAGAAACCCTGAAATCTTGCATAAAATTGTTCACAAACTGAAACCGTTCACAAGGATAGTTCATTGTGTCCTGTCAGGCATGACAGTTGACAGTCGACAATTGATGAGTCACACCGTCTGCAGGATTATCGCCCAATTTGGTAACTGAAAATTTGCCGCGGTCGGTTATCAGCACTATAAAGGAGGGCGCTGGCCCCTCGTGGTTCGGCACCAATTTTCCATTTCCTCCTTTTTCCCACCACACAAATAAGAAGTTGTAATCCCTCAAACCAGAAAAAAATGTCGAAAGGAAAAGTTTGTCTCGCATACTCCGGTGGCTTGGACACCTCGGTGATTCTTGCCTGGTTGCTTGAAGAAGGATACGAAGTGATTGCCTTTTTGGCCAACATCGGTCAAGAAGAGGATTTCGAGGAAGCCGAGAGGAAGGCATTGGCCATTGGTGCCACCAAATTTGTTGTTGTGGATGTCAGAAAGCAGTTTGTGGAAAAAGTGTGTTTCCCCGCAATTCAGGCAAACGCTATTTACGAGAACGTCTATCTTTTGGGTACCTCGTTGGCAAGACCCGTGATTGCTGAAGCCCAGATTCAAGTTGCTGAGCAAGAAGGCTGCTTTGCGGTGTCTCATGGATGCACCGGAAAAGGAAATGACCAGGTACGTTTTGAATTGTCTTTTTATGCATTGAAACCTGATGTGAAGGTGATTGCTCCATGGAGAGACCCGGTGTTTTTCAACCGGTTTGCCGGCAGAAAGGACTTGTTAGATTACGCTGCTGCTAAAAACATTCCCGTGGCACAAACAAAGGCCAAGCCTTGGTCAACGGATGAAAATTTGGCCCACATTTCTTTTGAGGCTGGAATCTTGGAGGACCCCAACACTACCCCACCAAAGGATATGTGGAAGTTGACGGTGGACCCTACCGATGCACCTGAGATACCCGAGGACTTTGTTGTGGTGTTTGAAAAGGGGTTGCCCGTGAAGCTAGTGGTTGACGGCGGTAAAAAAGAGGTGACAGACCCGGTTGAGCTTTTCACCGAGGCCAACGCCTTGGCCAGAAGAAACGGTGTGGGCAGAATCGACATTGTCGAGAACAGATTTATTGGAATAAAGTCCAGAGGGTGCTACGAGACCCCCGGCTTGACGATTTTGAGAACTGCCCACGTGGACTTGGAAGGTTTGACTTTGGACAGAGAAGTACGTGCCTTGAGGGATCAATTTGTCACAGTATCTTACGCCAAGTTGTTGTACAACGGGATGTATTTCACACCCGAATGTGAATACGTGAGATCGATGATTCCACCCTCGCAAATCACAGTCAATGGATTTGTGAGGGCAAGAGCATACAAGGGCTCCATTACTATTTTGGGCAGATATTCCGACACGGAGAAATTATACGATGAGACCGAATCCTCGATGGATGAGTTGACTGGGTTCTCGCCCGAGGACACTTCTGGATTTATTGCTGTGCAATCGATCAGAATTAAGAAGTACGGTGAGGCTGCGAAAGAAAAGGGTATTAAGTTGGAGTTGTAGACGCTTGCGTTGATATATAGAGCATGAGAAAAAGAAAACAATAAGACAGACGACAATATGAAGGTCACTTTGCTAATTGCCTCTATTATTCTTATCTTCGAAGACACACTTAAAAATCAAACATCCTAGCGTCAAAACTATACGTCTCACCAACTAAGCTCTTCACCAAAAGCGCTGCCTGGTCGATTTGCTTGTATATCAAGTGAGTCAAGATTAATGCCACGACATTGAGTCGGCCGTCGTGGCTTAAAAGGTTATCAAAGTCGAGAGTTTGTAGTGGTCGGCGACGGATTTGCAGCAGCAGCTCACTCCTTCTTCTCTCAGCAAAGATGCGCTCGTTTAGTGAAATTCCTTGCGTGCCCCACATTTCCGATAATACCTCCAAGTGTTTGATCGATAAAGTGGCGGTGGTAATTTCCGGTAACGCGATCCTTAACTTCAAAGATTCAGAGGCCATGAAAATAAGCGACACCAACTGAGATAAAAACTCCTGCTGGTTCCAAGCTGCACGGTTGATCATGTGCGGAATCCAGGCGTCCGTGTCTTCGACTTGATCCAAAAGCCGATACTGTAGGAAATAAAGCTGGGTGATGCTCACTATAAGTCCATGCAATTTCTCGTACTTTTCAGTTGGCCATGCGCCGGTTAAAGGCGTCTCATAATGGATAGTCTTGATTGTGCCCTTTAATGCAGCAAGCCGAAGCAAGAGGCCCCGGACTTCGTTCAGAAGCGAGTCATCGACTAACCCGATATGAACATCCGGATTGTCGTACCGTTGCAAGGCAAAATTGCACACCTGGTTTTGAATGCTTATGACGTTTTCAAAGGTGGCAGCCAACTTCTTTCTGAGTGCAGCTTTAGAGCTCCTGACTCGTGGAAAAAAAGTCGTAGTGAAGGCAACGCTTAAACCAGCCAAAACACTAACAAAACGTACGGCAGCTACTCTCCAACCCCATCCGACATCCAGAGCACCAAAATGAGAGTTGGACCAGCTTGTTCCCAAGACCAAGGTTGGGGTGATGCAAATCATAATGCCAGCAACAGGCATTGGGTGGATTGAAAAATGGCGATAGAAACTGGTAATCAAGTACAACACAGCACAAACAGCAACATAGCCGTAGTAGTTTCCATCACCAGAACCAGTGGAAATATACCAGGCCACCATTCCAGCAACAGCACCAATGAAAGTATAAACGATTTTTGTTGCAAACATGTAGATACTATCCGCCGAATACTGAGAAGTTGAAACAGCACACATGACGGGGAACCAAACTAGTTTCCAGTTGTAGAAAAACAATGCCGAGTTTGTGAAGTAGAAAGGGAAGGCACAGAAATTCACTAAAAGGGCACAATGAAGCCAGTAACTGTAGTCGCCTTCGGTGAAGGACTTGTAGAATTTGCCAAGGCCCCACATGAAAATTTGTAAGGGGTTCTCAGGAGCCAAAGCATCCGGATCACGACGATGCTCTTTGGGTTTAGCAACTTCATCTTCACCCTTTTCAGACTGAGGCTTTGAGCCCCGTTTCTTCAATTTCAGTGCATTCCAAGGAAAATTAAACACTGCACATGGCCGTTTTTCGTCTAGTAACAAGAAGAAATCAAGCATCGAGAGAATTTGCTTGGCCACCTGTTTGCTCAAAAACAAGAAAAATGAAGTTTGGCTGATGAGTGAGAGTATCTGCTCATGCCCCTCCATGCCCTCCAACATCTGTATGCTAAGTTCATTCTGAACAGCTTCGTGATGCCGGATGAAATCCTTTAGGTTTTTACGCGCGGTCAACACCTCATTTTGTCGTTGCTTCTGTTTCATTCTGTGCTTTTCCGGGCTGAGAAAACTATACGTTCGAAAGGAATTAGCATCACTCAACCAATCTCGTGCTGCTCGAAGACCAGCTGAAAGTGCACTGAGATAGCATGCATGCGCGTCCTTGATATGATCTGTCACCATGTCAAGATCCTTGAGGGTTGTCGGTTCATGCTTACTTCCATCGAGATACTTCTTCCGAAACAATTCTTGCACTCGACTATTTTCAAGCTGTCCCACTTTTTTATACGTATGACTGAAAGCAGCATACAATTTGGACTGGCCCGAAGTGTCTTGATCAGAAAGAGTAGGGCGGCGGGTCCTCGTGAAGAAAACTGCTTGGACCATATCTTTTCGCTCCTGCATCAGCACATAGAAGTACTCATATCCCAGAAAAGTGTTCAACAAGGCCTTGATTCTGGAACTGAACTCGTACGCGTCGCTGGAAGTGAACCGCCCACACGTCAATTCAAACCGTGTGCTTGCCAAGAACGCATCAATAGCCGAAAGTTTCATTCTGGTACTCTGAATGTCCTTCATTAGACCTTGATAGTTTGAGAAGGAATCCGCGGACGGCTTCATAGACAAGAAAAAGCGCTCGTTTCGGTCGGAAACCTCAATCAAAATTGAAAGCACTTGAGTGGCCACGTCGAAGTATTTGGAACTGGAAGTAAACGGGAAAACCAAACAAGCGATGATGATTTTCAAGGCAAACGCAATGCCAGCAGGCTTGATTACGCTGAGTCCAATCTCTAATGGCATAAATACGGGGAAAAACACCGTGTAGCACGTATTAATGATGATGCTAATACACCCACACACATAAACAAGTCGGGCCATTTTGTGCACACGCAGAACCACACCAAAGAACGTGATCCCCATGACCAAGGAAATCGAAAAAATCACACTGGCACGTGCATCAAGGTAACGGCCTGTAAAGAATTGGTGAGGCATACACCTGGCAATGTTTTCGGATGTGCACGTGCCCTCATCGATCAAACTCTGAGCTAATTGCAGCTGGGTGGGCCAGCCCCTGATACGCGTGGCAATAGCAAGAGCCACTACGGTGAACAGCCAGCCAATTAACATGGCAACATAACACGATATAGCCAAGATAACGTTAAGACATACCAGCATACCACCCGCACACAAGATGAAGCCCAATATTTGCATCAAATAGGAGGCATTTCCGAACCAATCACCTGTCTTGGGAACGGTAGCGAGAACCACAGTGATCCATACCTGCAAAAATGTGGGAAGAACAGTCTTCAACGAAGTGTAATTTATGTGATCAAGAATATACAGTGGCCGTGACCTAGCCAAAAACTTTCGCCATAGATTCGGTTTTGCTTCAATGCTTTCGTTTGCTGGCGAATCAGCTGCTTGTGCCTCATAGTAGGCATTATACCGAACGTGTTCTGTGTGGGGTGCAGTGTTGCCTTCCGATAGTGTCGGGCTTTCTGAGGCAGCAGACATGTGTAACAAATACCAGGGAAATATCGGTACTCTTCCAAAACCACGTCAGCTAGTTGAAGGGGGTCTCTAACATTCGTGTAGAACGGAAGCACGAAAGGAAGAAAAAAAAAAAAAAAGGATGGTCAAAAGTCAAGATGCCGGCTTCGCCGGGGTGCATGATGGGGAGTGCACGCAAGCGCTAGTGTCTGTCAAATTTAGACTTTCAAGATTCGCGCACCGGCCGAGAGCAACGGTGCCGCAATTTATAAAGAAAAGTCTAATAATGGACACCTTGGGCTTCAAGAAATGTTATCAAGACTCCGGAGCCAAACTTCAAGCTTTTCAAAATACGCGTTGACATTTCGGCCTATGATTTGGGTAGGAATGCTTTTTTTCGCCATGGGCTGTGTTTTGCTTGTTTCGTAGTGGTGCTTCAAATGGTTGATGAGACTCTGCAACACTTGGTGCGGGTGCGCTTGTTGAGGCTGCGAAAGGGTAGCACTTGGGCCACTCTTACAAAGGTTAATGCTCTTTGCAGCCATGTCATTTGCCACAATACCGCCATCATTTTCAGGTTTTACAGAAGAATCTTGCTCAGTGTGCTCTGAAGATAGCGCATCCAGGGGTTCTTCCAGTACAAACGCATCAGATTCCGTTTTAAGCTTACCCTGTAAACCGACCAGCTGTGACTCCTCATTAGCTTCACCAGCTTTACCAGCTCCACCAATTTCACCACTCCGTTCTTTGGTACACCCCAAATCCAGCAAGAACTCGTCTTGGTGATTGTAATAATACCAGCTCGTAAGCCATAGCACCTTGTTGAACATGGGAAACCTGTACTTTGCTGGCACACGCGTCCTTCTCTCGATTTCGTAGATGGTTAGGTGCATGGGCAAGTCCCTAAGCGTAAGGTAGTTGCCACCAAGGATTACAGCATCTTCCGGCGTATATACGGCATGGATCCAACCACTAGGGATGATAAACAAGTCGCCCGGGCGTAAGCTGACCTTGAATCCGTTGGCAGGGCACACTTTCTTACCGTTTATGCGCTTGGAGTAGTCACCAAACCACGTGAAGTTCTGCTGAGGCTCTTGGCACCAGCTCTCATACAAGGCCAAGTTCTCGGTCGTAGGAGGGTACATGAGGAAAGTTTTGGAGCCGTGACATACGGTATAATACACAGGGGTGCCGGAAAAGTCGATGTGGAAGTCGGTATATGAGCCTCTAACAGACATTAAGCAATATACCGTCACCTGAGGCCGCTCTTGACCACGACCATCCGTGTCACACCACACTTTATCCACCAAGTCAAGGTGAGAGACCATATGTGGCCGGCGGAATTTGTTGCCGAGGCCGTCTACTTGGGATACCTCTAGCGAAATAACGTTCCGAATGCGGTCGCGTTCGGTTTCGGGGGTATAGAAGTAGTCCTTCCACTGGCGTAAGCACCACAGAGGCAGCTCACTTTGCTGGGATAAGACGTCCATGACCTCGACGGGCTTGTCGGCGCCAGTGGCGTTGGCGACGTACTCGACGGTGATTTGGTCACGTGACCGGGGAAGCTCAAGGCCGCTCTCTCCCGTAGCTCCATGCACCACCGCCGGTCTTGGCAAACCTGAAGCCAACACATAGGCTTTGGTTAGTGCACCACTTTCTAGGACATCAACAAATCTTTGAGTAGAGTTTTTGGTGGAAAAGTCGACGGTGGGGTAGAATGCCATGAAGCTCGTCACGTGTGGGTGCACGGATTTGTCCACGGCAAAAGTTTCTCCCTGGTCCAAAGCCACATAGTCGATCTTGGCCCGGGCACGTTTCAGATGACGCTTGAGCGGTGAGGGCCCATGGTCTTCTTCACAAGCAGGGCAGTGAAACAGTGCAAGTTTAGCCAATTCGGTGCCTGAGAGGGAAAGGCACATGTTGTGAAACCACTGGCGACATGCGTCGCACCGGGTCCAAGAGACATTGGCAGCCTCATTTGTGGATAAGGGCAGCAGGCCATTGCATGCAGGACACGCCGTTTCCGAAGCCTTGCGTTTCATTTGAAATATATGAAAGTCAAAAAAAGACCTGAACCTGTAGTATTCGTCTTATGTGTTCAGTCTTGTTGTGACAGTTGGACTTGGTTTCGCTGGTGCGTCTTTCGAATGATCTTGGCTCGAGAGTCTGCACACAGACCCACACGGGCGGCCCCGGATTTTCACTTATTCTTTGGATCTTGCTTGGTGCCAGTTTCGATCGGCCGCGCGGCGTAGAAAAAATACTATTTCGAGAGTTGACTCAAGAGACTCAGGACAGAATCCACAGGGCGAGGATTTCGTGCATCGTTAAATTTGCAAAGGCGAACTATTCAAGCAGTTTTCATCTAAAACTCATCTTTAAATTGAATTCGTGCTTTTTGTTTAGAACTCTCCACTTCAACCCTCACTTAATCTTTGGTGGCTCCTCTCCTTCATTATGCTCACACTGCGCCAGACTTTTACAACAAAAACAGTCTGTAGGCAAATCCTGGCATTTTCTTGCTACCGTGCTGCACGTGTTCGGCAATGTTCGACAACAGCAACGGATGATAAAGAAGGATTTCTCAAGGAATACAAGGTGCGGTCTTCGTTGGAACGCCTCATTTATCACTACTCTAGCCAGCCTCTCAGCAAGTTTTCCATGCTGGGGCTATACGAGCAGTCGAGAAGTCTCAGTGAAGATACGCTTTTGAAAATTGCCCGAGATACAGTCGAGGCGCTTCTAGCGTATAACGCCCGGAGGTTGCGGAACTTCAGGGATCTACCCTACTTAGTGATGTTAAACCCGTCGATTTCGGAGCTGTACAACATGTACTTGAAGTCGATGTCAGTGCTTCTCCAGGCGTCATTAAACCTTCCGAAAACAGTGGCAGAAAACGAGGCGTTTGCCTACGGAGTGCTTCTGGAATTCATTGAGATCCATGCCGATGCTCTTCCCACGCTTTCCAAAGGGTTCGAAGAGGTGATGCATCTTATGTCTCCCCGCCAAATAAAGACCTTTTTGGACAAGCATTTGGTGGAGCGTATAAGTATGCGTTTGATTGCTCACCAGCACGTCCAGCTCACCAAATCACTTCTGTCCCGGGACTTTGTGCTTGGTGGGAACTTTAACGGAGTCATTAAGAGGCTCGATGTTCGTGATGTGATCCGTAAGAATGTTGAGCTTGTCAATGATCTTTTCTTAATGAAGTATGACCAGTCTGTGGCAGTCAAGATCGACACCAACCTTCATCCTGGTCGTTTTTGGACGCTGAGAGAGCCTCCGGTATTTCGAACAATGCCTCGAGACGACGCTCCCATATACTTTCCATACATCGAGTACCACTTGGACTATATTCTCCAGGAACTCTTCAAGAACTCTTTCAGGGCGCATATCGAAAACAATGTCACGGACCCTGTTCTTATCACGGTATCCACGAGCGAAAACCCGTCATACATGGAACTCCGTATACGAGACAAGGGTAAGGGCATCCCTCCCAAAATACTACAGCATATGTTTGACTACTCCTTCACAACATACCAGTCTAATGAGGGTGATAGCTACAAAACACTTAACGTTCCACCCGGCCTAGGTGGAAATACAGTTGCTGGAATGGGGTACGGACTTCCTCTTCTGAAGGCTTACATTGAGATTTTCAACGATACGCTCAAGGCAGACAATGGCATGTCTCTGGTGAAAGGCCTGTTGAGTGTTCAGACATATTGGGGCTGGGGAACTGATGTATATTTGAAGACTGTCGGTCAGTAAAGGAAGAATTGTTTGTTTAGCGGCCGAAAACGAGACCAAAAGACGACATATACTGGGCATTCTAAGACCGTCATTAAAAACCTACTATCTGCCCTTGGGCTATCAAGAAGCTCTGTATTGGGTAAATTGCGGGAAAAATACTGTTCCCAGACTGTGCTCTTCCTTGTCTTATCAGTAGCTTTGTATGACATCTACAGGACCTCCGAAAGCGGGCACCTCACTGTACCAATACTGGACTGATTATCACCACAATGCCCAGCTTGACAAACCTGAGAGACACGATTGTCTCAATTAAAACATCCAAGTCAGAATTTTCTCAAAAGTCGAAAAATTCAGTAAGCTAATTTTCATTTCTTTACCTTGCCGTTAAATTGCTCTCCCCGCACTTTAGCCTAGTTCTGCCCTGGCAGTCGGTCGCACCCGAGTCAGGTACAGTCAGCAGACAAGCCAAGATATTCCTTACACTGAAGTTTACCTGTTTGGTCGTGGAACAGAAAGCCTGCCATAAAACAAAGCAGTTTCGACCAGTTAAGATTGATGCTTTGAAAGTTTTAGCCTCTCTACGTGCCTGACCACATATCCGAACTTGTTTATCGTCAGACATAGGTTTTTGTTTCTACCTGGCTTATCTCAATCATCTATTGGATAAATCTGGGCCTTAATCCTTAGGTCAAAGCTCTCAGAGGTTGTCTGGCCACACAAATCCACACACCGAGGTCGAACGGCATTATTTCGAACATTTGAGGGTCACTACACGGCTAATAGTACTTTTGTGTCTGCCTGACTGGTGGTGTCTTGTACGCTTTCAGGAACATTCTAGACTAAAACATTTAAAGCTACTTACGTGGAAAATTGTTTTTGCAAAACACTGCTTTACTCGACAAAATGATGCAGCATTTGCCTCGACTGGACTCCCCGGAGCTACCGCCAACATCTTTTCGCGTTCATCCAAGCTCGGGTTCCACCAAGATGCTCGAAGAAAGTGCTGATTATTCTGTGGTAACGCCGACTTTTGACCAGCTCCTAGTTAGCTTGGAGCCTATATTGATAATCAGCGATGCTCGAGAATGCAACTCCAACTTGTCAATGTTCTTAAAAATGGCGGTAGACTACCTAAAAACACAAGAAGAAACATACCATAGATGCTCTGTTTTGGCTCTCAAGCTACTCAACCTGAATCTTTTCATCAAGAATCATCAGCTTTGTTTGGGAAAAATCCTTGGTCTAATGAGTATATTCAGCGAGAACGTTGCTGGCGACTGCCAAGAAGAGACGGTGATCTTGAAGGAGACCTTGCTGATCATCGTGCTTCTTTTATTCAAACTCTCAACTGACGAAACCGGCCCTCTGCCACTTTCCACAGCAATCGAAAAGCAGGAAATCTTCTCTACCTTACGTGATTTAACTTTTATCGAGATCTTATCTGAGTTTATTGCAGGACACGTGAGGTCTTCCGACGAGTCACATTCATCTTTTGTGATTTTGAGTTTCACCTCCAACATATTTTTCCAATACTTGTACCATATAGTACTCCTTTCAGATGATGAGTTTCTGTCTCTCACTAGCTGCGCTTTGATCCCGACGCTCATTCATGACCTTCTATCGAACGACAACTTCAACAACTACAATTTGGCTGGCCATGATTTCGATGACGTCAGTAAATTAATCGCTTATGAAGAGTTCAAGTTGTTGCTTCTTATTAACGAGCAATACATGATGAGATCGATTTCGAGTAGAATCGATGAGAACAAAGTTCTAGAGGGTCTTTTGGATACCAGGAGAGATTTCGTCAATGGTATATGTGGCTTTGTCAACCTACTAGTGTATCACATGAACCGAGAAGAATCTCACATTATCCGCATTCAAATGCTCAAGTTTCTATACTTGATCATTACCTCTCCCAAATCGGCAAAGCTAGCTTACCTTAATGACCTTAAGATCTTGGCCGACATTGTCATACGCGAGTTGAACGATCTCGACTACAGTTCCGACAGACTGTCCCACGAAAACCGTCTTTTGGCACTCACATACCTTAAGACTTTATATCCTTTACTTACACTCACTCAGTTGAACGAGATTTCGCCAAAATACAAGACAGCCCAGATAATGGATGTTCTCTCCAACGTGATTATGAACTGTGATGTGGCTTGCAGTGAGAATCCCTATTCCCCTGACAAGCCCTCTGATGACTCTCCAATCTCGGAGGCGAGGTCAATTTTGAAAACCGCCACAAAGTGCCTTTCAATCCCTTGGCTTAAAACTCCCAAAAGACTGCCGCATACAACAGTCACTGGCCTTTCAAATTTTCTGAACTCGAGTTCTGAAAGTTTGGCCTCCGCATCTTCGCTCAGCTCCAGAGTCAACAGCTTAAAGTTGGACGCTACTGAATCAAACGCATCCACGGAATCCTTTTCCGTTTCCCGGATTGCTTCGGTACGGGCATCTTCTATTAGCGATTACAACAAGCACATCACCTCGCATAATCTTGGCCTTGTTGATGAGGAGCCGATCAACATTTTTGAGGCCAACAACCTGAATGTGTTCAGATCGCCAAAGCTGAATCACACCTCTCTCACCAACACCTCTGTTCAAGATGCTGGCCCTTTTTTCGCCGTTCAAAGGTGCCCCTCTTCAGCTCAGACGCTTGGGCTTCTTAACTTGCCCAAGGAGTATCTTTCGAAAAAGAGCCTCCCTCCTGTACCAAAAGAAGTGCATGCAGAGGGAAGAAATCTGAAGGTTTCTAAGGTTTCTTTACTACAAGAGAAGGCTCGGCGTAAGAAGGCACCGCCACCACCGCCACCGCCTTCAAGAAAAAGACGTTAAATTGAGAACATAATTAATGACACACCCGTTAAATCATTCATCTTTCTTGAAGCTGAGTACATCATCGAATCTCAACCCGTTTATTTCCGTTTTGGTGTACGTGTCCAACTCTTCATAGGACAGTTGGGACGAGTCCTCGGGCTCGAACAAGTCATTCGAAGCAACCAATACTAGTCCTCGGGACCTAATTAAAGGTATTAGCTTCGGCACAAGGTTGAGCAAGTGGATTGATGTGATGACCCCCATGAGATTATTGTTAGTAATAAATCCAGTTGCTTCCTTTATTGATCTCACAGTGAGTTCCTGGTCATTCGCTAGAAGCTGGTATTTCAATTTGCTCTGCAGTGAGCCTGAGTTTGAACCACCAGAGGGCGACGACTGCTTTATGGAGGTTTCGGTTTTGATGTCTTCCATGAGCAATCCATTGGCAGTTCTCGCCTCGAAAACCTTCTTTGAGTTGTTATACACGATACCATTCATGATCAAGAACACTGGATAATTTGGTTGCTTCCAGTTCAATATCTTGCACACAATTGAGTTTGAAGAGAGGAAGATTAGAGAACGACTTGTGCCATTGCTTTCTTGTTTGATCGACCTCACGTGATTGAAAATCTCATCCAATGTCAAGTCAATAAACTTGTTGAGGTTCAGCTGGATGTTCCCGGCGAACGGAAGGTTGTCCAACTCAAAGAGCGATGGGAAGATAATCTCAATGCTCAAGTTGATCTCGGCATCCAATACTTTCAAGACAATACCAAGAGGAAGGTAGATTATCTTCAATAGCTTCTTCACAAACAGTATATCGTTCAATGTCATTCTTGACAAATCACTCATGACCCTTTCGTAATCAAAAAGGCTTGTTGTCATTGATGTAAGCTGCTTCAAGGAAAGATTGGGCAAGTAAAGTTCAATATCATCTGCAACAGCAATCGACCAATGTGGGCAAACGACAGGAGTTCCATCATTGAGAAGGCATACTTTTACTTTCAAGTACTCTCCGCTAAGTGAGGTCGCTGTGACAAAGGATGACTTCAGAGAGTTTGAGCTCAGGAAACTGACTGGTGGTTGTATTTCCGCGGGTTTTGCTTTTGCTGGTGTCGACGACATTTTGTTGGCACTAAGGCTTCCGGGTGATAGGAAATTATTTGGCGACAAGCCTCCGGCAGAATTATACTTGGCTTGAGACAGTCTTTTGACAAAGGAAGCAGAAGATTTCCAGTATGTGTCGTACTTTGTAGTTTCCAAAAGAGTGCCCGCAAAGGGGAAAATGATCTGATAGTTGAATCTGAGCTCACCAATGTTGCGCAATCTCATGTCAAAAAGCGGCAACAGGATGGAGTTGATTTCAGGTGACGAAGTGTCGATCTGCGAGAAGTTCAAGGCGGTAGTTTTGGCAATCAAACGGGTGCCAAACTTAGGGAAGATCTCAAAGTCAATTCTAAACCCATTCAAAGAATCAACCTCGGTCTGGAGCATGCAGTTGGTAGTGCCCTTTTGACCATCGGACGTGGGAAGGAGAATGTTGCGTGGTACGATATCTGAAAGGTTGGAGGAAATAGTTATTCTGCCCGGCTTGAGCTCAGATCCTGAATCGAAGAGTTGGATGTAATGTGAATCAACAGGGAATATCAACTCAATGAGAACTTTTTGCTCGAGGAAACTGTGTCCGTACCTTCTCAAAGGCAAGATAGGCGGAGGAAGTTCAAGATGTGGAATTGTGTCGGCATTTTTATCTGCCTCGCCGCTGTCTTCCAGATCATCTCCCTCGTCAAGAATCGACAGAGGTAATTGCGCCAGCAGATGAAGGGGGAGCGCTGTTTGTCCTTCAATTTGATTCAAAGTAGTTTCTTGTGCACGGGGAAAATCAACATTGTAAGTGAGCAAGTGGTTCAATACCTCAATGTGGCCTTCCACTACACAGTAGTACAAGACATTGTAACCGTCTTCATCAACAATGTCTAGTCGGGCACCAAACTTGATGAGTTCATGCGTTGTTTTCGCGTGACCTTCCAGAGCAGCGTAGAAGATCGGTGGCCATTTGCTCAACCCGTCCAAATGATTGATGGAAGCTCCATACTCAATCAATAACTGAATGAGTTTATAGTTTCCCGAACGGGCAACCACATGGAGCGGGAGCAAGCCTTCAACATCTTGTCGATTGACCATTTCCGGCGTGGGTTCGCTAGAGCGCAAGAGAAATTCCAACGTTTTGTAGTCGCCAAATTTACACGCGTAGTTGATTGGCAAGTATTGCAACTTAGACTCGCTAGTCTCCGGGTAACAGTTGCTGCCAAAGTCGATGAGTGTGGCAATGACGTCAAAGTTACTGAAGCGAATGGCCAAGAGCAACGCCGACATCGAGTCCTTGTCGAGATCGTCGATGTGTGCCGCAGGAAAGTGGGGAAGCAAGATCTCCAACAAGTCCTGACGGTTGTTCTGGGCTGCGTAATGCAAACAGGTGCGGCCATTGAAGTCTTTAGAGGCTAGAAGTTCTTGGAGTGCCAGTGGCTCTGTGCTGTTGATGATATGCTGGACAATAAATACCCTCAGATGGCTGATGCTATCGCTGGCATTGACCACCTTGACACCGTTATTGATGATAACGTGCAGGTTGTTTTCGACAGCCGACGCCGGCGGAATCGAGCAGCACTCATGGATCACCGGTTTCGTGTTAAGGTCATTGGTGTCGATTGTGAAATCTACGTCATAGTGAACGAGGTCCAAAAACGCCTGGAGGAATGTATCGGAGATCTTCAAGTTTCCAACGGCAAGCAGGAAGATCTTTGATAGCTTCTCGCGGGCGGAGCCTGTGTACGAGGACAGCTTGACCTTATCGAACCAGCGCTCAAGAACGGGCATATCCGGGATCTTGGTGGTTGCAACATTGACAAAACTCGAGTACAAGTCGTCGATTTCATTGTTGTAGAAGCCAGAAAGTGAGTTCCGACGCGGAGACTGGAATCCAGGTGAGCCATGGTACAGTCCTCCATCTGTAGAAGCCACTGTCACCTCTTGCTCCAATTTGAAAATCGACCCTTTGCGATTTGACGCGTCGAGCAGCGATGTAGATTTCAACACCGAATAGTCACCGTCCATAATGCTCTCTAGATCAAAGAGTGACAGCGTAACCAAGTCGGAAAGCTCGTTGATCTCATTCTTATGAAACACGGGCTGTACACTTACTGCCGTCTGGATAAAGAGCTCCTTGGTGTGCAGTTTGGAGCGTTTATCCCATTTTTTCACCACCTTCAGGAACCCCGCCTCGTTTAACTCGATGAACTGCTGCAAACGAGACAAGTCTTGGTGGAGTTTCTTGAAGCTCTGGTACAAGTTCAAGTAGAGAATAGAGTTTTTGAAATTGAGCGATGAGTAGTCCGCCGACTGCAACGCCAATTGCGTTGTTTTTTCCAAGAGCTCATTCTTCTTCATCATCAAAAGATCAAGGTTCACCGAGAGGTTGGCTTGCTTCTCCAAGTAAAACGAGTTTACCTTATCCAACTCGCGCTCCACTTTGAAGAAGAACGACGCCTTATTTTCCTTCAATTTCGCTTGGATTTGGTTCTGTGTCGGTGCTGAGGGTGTCTCCCCAAAATCCAAAGACGCCGCAGGCATGCCCAAGTGTTTGATGAGCTTTTTAAGGGCCTTGTAATCGATGAAGTGGCCCGAATACTCGGGAAGCTCGAGCTGCCGAGATGCCAAGTACTTTCCGAACTTCATTACGGAAGTCTTGAATCTGAAAAGTGTTTAGAAAGAAAAAAAGAACGCCTCCAGATTTTTCAACAGCGCTTTTAATACACCAACCTTGGAATTCAATCTTGCACCTGGTGAGTAAATAAATTGCAATACTCTAGACCACTAATAAACTCACCAACGCGACCAAGCACGTGGGACGCGAAGTCCGGGGAAGCCCGTAATAATGGGCGAGAGAAAACAGATAGATAAAGAAGAGGGAGGGGACGTAATTGGCAATATTTTGGGAAAGAGTATTAATGATGGATAATGTAGATGAGAACGATTAGATGTATAGATGATGTATTCTCTCCTTCTTTTTGTTTCAATTACCCTCTTTCTTTTTCTCTATGGGCTTTAGATTCTTTGCTCACCTTGTTGGCTGAATTTCTAGACTGCGACGGAGCTCAAGAAGAACCATCCAAGATACGCTCAATTTAAACACTTGGTGCAGTTTGACTGGTAGGTGAAGATATTGTCCCGTGCATTAATCTTTTCTCTCTCTCTCTTTATCTGCTCCTTGTATTTTGATTTTCAAACAAACTAATCCATCGTTCTGTCCATTTTAACTCTCGATTCAATATTTCCTTTTTCTTGTTCTCTCTCGCTTGCCTTCTCTACATCAGATGTCTACCAAGCTGCCACGCTAATTGTAAAAGGCTGATTCAGCCGAATTCAAGTTCCTGATAATCTTATTCCAACCAAATCTGTCAAAACAAACAATGGCTCGCTTAACTGTTAAAAATCTCGTTGGAGCCTGCAGTTTCAACTTTCTCATGCCTGTGTCCTACATCTCTGAACCAGCTTCCGTTATACCCGGCCGTTCGAACCCAATCCTCACCCCGTTGTACAAATCCCACCCCTGGTTTTTCTTGATGCACCTTTATTCTCTTCTATATACGCTAAATCCCCTTCTTGGCCTCGTCGAAGTGCTCCTTGAACTTGTCGGCATTCTCCTTGTTTCCAAATCTGATGGCCAACGTCTGGGCCTCCGGCTCACCCTCAGAAATGTCCGCTGTCACCGTGTACACCCAGGATCTGTCAGATCCGATATTTGGCTTCAACTCGTAGTCGCTCTGCACCAAGTGGTTGGCGCAAATCTTCAAAGTCTTGTCTCTTCTCATCAAAACACGGGTTTTCTTTGTTTCTTTGTGCTTCAAGAACTTCACGTCACCGGTACCTCTCTCCTTCCATTCCTTGGTGTCGGCATGGAATCTGAACAACTTAGCGCGTACCTTAAACAACACTTCTTCATCTTCTTCGTTGGTTTTGACATCCACTTTTTCCAAGTGAACCAAAGGCTCGAAATGAACATCCACTTCTTCCTCAGCTGCAGCGTCTCCGTCATCTTTTTCGCCTTCTTTTTCAGCCTTGTCGGCCTTTTCGCTCTTGTCGTCTTCCGTGTCGTCTTTCTTCTCCTTTTTGGCACCAAACATCAGAAAAACGCTCTGCGTAGGAGGTTTGGCTTCAGTTGAAGAAGCAGCCGTTGTTTCAGCCACTTTAGGAGTTTCCTCGGCTTTGGTTTTGGTATCCTCTGAAGACATTATATGTGGATCTACTTGATGTGTTGATATTATTTTGTGCGAATGTGATCAAAAGATGGATGCTATAGAAATCAGTCGCACTTTTTTTTCTTTTGCTTTCTGCCTTGTCCTTCCTCTTTATTCACCCCGAACGCGCATCCGCGATTTCCTCACGCGACTCGCCAATTAAATTGACACTGGTGGCTGGACCGTGAATACAGTGGGTTGATCTCCAAATTCTTCCTACTCTAGAAGTAATACTTCTTTTTTTTTTTTTTTTTTTGAAAAAAAGTTGTAAGTTTAGTGCTAAAGAAGTTGCCAAACTTCCACATGAGAATTATCTGCTACATTCTTTCCTCGTTTATTACCCCCGCTTGACTAAGTCTGCGAACTAATCCTCCATCTCTGAAGGCTTGATCAATCCCGCCACTTGCAAGTCCTTCTCCCTCTGCATCTTGCTTTGCTCCTGTTTCTCTATCTCCTTATCCTCTGCAAAAAGATAATCGGTGGCATCTCCGCCAAACTCCTTGATTTGCACAAGGAAGTCTCTCAACGTGCCGCTAAACTTGTTCAAGTCCTTGTAAACTGCCGTCAAGACATTAAGGAAATTGACCAACTGTTCCTTCTGTAAGTTCTCAAACGCAGAAGATAACAAGTTACCCAAGTACTGCTTTAAGTATGCTGAGTTGGTAGTGCCTGCAGCAGCTTGCTCGTTGCTGTATAAAGGTTCCTTGATAACACCATCTTCAATTAGGTGAATGAGATGAGCGAGAAGCTGTGCCTGGTATCTGAATCCAGATTTATGGTCGGGTTGTGTCAACACATAGAAAGTATCTGACAAAATCTGGAAATAAAAATTCTCGTAGAAAGCTTTGGTGAATGGAGTGTTTCCTAGCTTTTCAACATTCTCAATCAATTCCAAAGTAAGTGACAACCCGTTTTCCTCCACCTCTCGGTTATTATGTTTCAACGCCCACAACGCAGCGTTAATTAAAGATTGGAACGCCTCGCCGGATAGTTGCAATAAGGCATCGAAAGACTTGTGATTGATGACTTTCAAAAGTTTGTAGTACTCGACTCTGTGCTCCGGGTACTCAATGAAGTCATTCTTGATCATGTCAAGTGTGCACTCAAAGACATTTTGTAAAATTAAAACCACACCACCTGAAATCATGTGGCCGACCTTGTTGACTAACGCGGCCATGCAGTTCAAAACCTCTGCGTCTCTTGCATCTGGCACATTTGTCTTGTAATCTTCCAAAACGGCACTAAACAATGGCTGCGAGAGATCTCTCACAATCTCATCCAAGTTATCAGCTTGGTTGATATAAGTTTCAATCATTTTCAAAATCTCCTTTTTGATCGTTCTCAAGCCTCTCACCTTCGGCGTCTTGGTTGCAATGACACCCTCATTTGCAACAGAGTCGGAAATCATACTGCTAACAGCTGTGTAAAGAGACAACATGTCGACATACATCAAACCAAGCTGTGAGTAGAATCCTGGACCCATAGCTTTGCAAACAGCGACATTAGTCTTGATGATATTGGCGATGATCTTCACCGTCTCGGTATTTTTTAATAGTTCCGGGTCCTCAGCAGAACTCAGCACAATGGCCCTCCACGCAACATTTGGAAGTGCCATCAAATCACTGAGAAGCTGGTCTCTCATCTCCTTTTGGGTTTGAGCGCTCACTATGATACCACAAGCCTCGTAAAACGTGTGAACTTGCTGGGGCAGCAAATCTTCCGTGATAGACTGGATGTTACGAATGATTTCGAGGATGAAAGGCTCAGTTTCCGTAGGTTGCTGAACAACAAAATGCCTCTTACACTTGTTCGTGATTTTGATAAAAGTGTCGCATGCCATATCTTGCACACCCTCGTGAGTTTCATGCATGAATTCGAAAAGTTTGTTCACCACCGTCTTCAAAAACTTCCAGTGTGCCTTGAGAAATCTAGGATATTGGCCAACAATATACATGATATTAGAAGCAACCACAGCCTTGTTATCTTTGCCTCTCTTCAATTCTGTCAAAGATAACAAGTCCTTGATGACAGAGACAAGGAATCTCTTCTCCATTTCCTCATTCATTGTACCCGATATCGAACCGATAGCCCAACACAATGTATTGATGTTGTGCCACGACCACTCGCTCTCGTCGATTTGTCTGGCCAACTTTTCGTTCATAATTTGCTCGGTATCAACTACATCCAAGTGAGTCAAGTACACCAACACCTCTCTCATGGTCTTGTACAATTGAATTGTATCACTCTCTTTGACAAATTCTCTGACAATTTCACCTTCATCGTTTTCCACAATCAACACCTCCTCAGGTCTAACCATGTTTTCGATGATGACCAATCTCAATTTGGACAAGATTTGGGAATATTTGTGCTGTCTTAAGGGAAACTTAGCAAGAATGGCCGGATCAGGAGCCCCGTTGGAACCAGGTCTCAATTGAGAAGCGTAAGTAAGCTGCATCATTGGACCCATCTCTGAAGCGGGCAAATTTCTAATCTCCTCAAAGAGTCCATGAACAAAGGTGCACCAGTAATCCAAGCAAGTTTTAAATAATTCACGTTCTTCAATGCGGGAGAGTTCGATCAAGTAGTTTAATGAAACGAGAAGCAATTCATTTAGATTGGGGGAGCTTTCCAATGCCTGTAAGTGGTTTCCCAAGAATGTGCACAAGAACATAGCCAAATCCTGTAAAAATGACTGATCATTGGAGTTTGCTTGCTGGTAAGATCTCTTCAAAGAAGTTGAATCTGTCAAAGGTACAATGGCCACGATTTTTTCCATGGTAGCCTGGAAAAACATAATGAATTTCTCTTCGTTTTCCACCGAAATCAAGCTTGACACTTCCGTCAAACACTTCAATGTGATGGCCCTGGTGTCTGGGGGAGCCAAAAACTTGTTTGTGAATAAGGCCAAGATGTCTGTTTGGAACAAGTAATTCAAAGGAATCCAGTGAATATACTTCAAAAGCGCGCTTAAAGTGGCAATCACCAAGGAGGATTTGGTGGTTTTGTCCAAGACCTCGTAGCACAACTTGAAAATCTGCTCGAACTCAGCTTTTAAGCTCAACTTCAACGAGTTAGCCTTTGCCTGGGTCATTTCATCCTGGGAGAAGTCAAAAATCTCCTCGCCCATCAATTTCAAGATGATCATGTTGTTCTCACACACGTTGAAAGAGGACCGTGAACTCATGACAATTTCAGGTATAAACTGAGGCCAGTTGTGGGGCCATTCCTGCTTCAATACAGACACCAATGTCAAGTCAATCTTATTAATGAGCGCACGCTCCGTTTCAAAGATCTTCTCGTCATCACACAAAGCAATGATCATGTTGACAATGAAGTCTCGAATGCCCACACGCTCGCCTTCCGGAATGGTCTTCCATCTGTATTTGATCAAGGAGTTCAAACACGAAAGCGCAATGTACTTGGACTGAGAATTTTTAGCCGCCGAGAGAATGGCGTCCGCCCTCCTCCAAGAGTCGGGGTGTTCCTGGAATTGTGTTAAAACCACCAGTGCCTTTTGTTGTTCAGGTCCGGATTTGTAGAAGGTTTCGACGACACTATCAAACAAAGCAAGGTCAAGGTCCTTGGAAAAGTCTAGAATTGCTTCCATGGCGAGGATCCTTTCCGGGTAATCTTATTGAGGAGGAAAAAAAAAAAAGATCAGCGCTTAACGACTGTTGCCAAATGGAAGTTGAGGGATCTGCTTATTTTTTTTTTGGATGTGTTGCAAGATTTGATGATAAAAAAAAGGGAGCAAAGGTAAGCGCACTGCAGAGGCAAGTGAATAAACAATGGGAGCGTGGGAGCGTCAGGGAAAAGCGAGGAAAAGCGAGGAAAATTGAGGAAATGTATGATAGGGCGTGGCTGCGCTACCATGCGGTTTGACAGGAGAGCGGGAGGAATCTCACGGTGATACTCAACCAATTGGTTGGAAATAGGAGATGCAAAGAGAAGAAAATTCGACAAAAATTCATTGAAAGAAGTTTCCACAAATTCCTGTTCTACTTTTTATTTTTTTATTTTCCAACAGCTCGTGGTTTGGTCCTTTTGTTAAGCCCTTGTCTGTTTTTGGTGCAGGCCATGTGGGCACTGAGATTATTAGAGACGATCAAGGAAGTCCGATGTAGGCATAAAAGGCTGACCTTACCTAATTTAAGTGCGGGGCCTTGGGCCTTGGTGCAACCAAAACTAAAGAAGTATTGGAAGAAAGTAAACGACTAGAACTGAGAAGAACGTGTTTATTAATTCATGCAATTGAATTTTTGCTCTCTCCTTATCTAAAGGAGATCTTTTGATAAGGCAAGTTCTGGCTTAATAAATGTATTTTGTTTTATCATAGTTTATCTTCCGCACTTCCTTGTTTTTTCTGGAGGGTGCGCTTCCGTCTAGGTCGTTCCCATATGTTTAGGGGAACTGACAATTTGCCACATCTAATTAACAAAGCCCCATTGGCCGATCTGGCCAAACCTTAAAACAAATAACAAGCAGAAGGGAAATTCGTAATATTCACGGGAAAAAAATTTGAGAGTATTCCAGAACTGCTTAACCACCTCATTTCCACATATCTCATCAAGCACCACAAAGAATTAAGAACCTTCTCAGATTCTATGTTGGTTTACTTAGTAGCAAATGCAACCCCCTTTTCAATGTTCTTCGACAACTGCTCAATGGCCACAGACAACAACTTCTTTTCGTCGTCGTTGACCTTCTCCAAAATCTCGTACTTGACCTCGGCAATTCCGTCCTTGGATAATTTCACGGGGAGAGAAAAGAAGTCAAGACCGTTCACCAACTTCTTGGCCTCTGCCGCACCCTTGATCGATGAGTCCAAATTCAAAAATGTGCACTCCGTGACTTCCTTTCCACTAGCCGCTTCCAACAAAGACTCTGCCAACCGGTACCCGGCATAGGCCATGGACAAAGTGGCAGAACCAGCACCATCCTTTGCCTTCACCACCTCATCTCCTCCAAATTGAACTCTGTTGATCAACTCCTTCTTTTGTTCCTCGGACAACTTGTCATAGTAGGACTTAGCACCCACAGAGTATAAAGGCACAATAGTCTCACCCGAGTGGCCACCAATCACGGGAATTTCGAAGTCCGTGGGCTTGGTCTCGTTGGGGAAAAGCTGCGAAATGAAGGTGTTGGCCCTCACAATGTCCAATGTGGTCACGCCAAACAAGCGAGACGGATCGTACACGTTTTTTTTTTTCAAAGTCTCGGCAACAATGGGAACTGTAGAGTTCACCGGGTTGGAAATCACCAAAACGAACGCCTTAGGGGCATTTTCGGCAATGCCTTGTGCCAAAGATTGCACAATGGATGCATTGATGTTGAATAAATCGTCTCTTGTCATTCCTGGCTTTCTGGGCACACCTGCGGGAATAACAACCAAATCTGAGCCTTTCAAGGACTCGGCTAATGCCGTCTTGTCTTCTTTAGACGAGGGCGAAAAAGCCTTTGTTACTGCGGCAGAGTTAATATGACCCAAGTCTGCACCCACTCCAGGGACATTAACGACATCGAACAACGACAATTCGGAAACGTTTTTATTAAGCTTCAACAAAAGAGATAACGGCTGGCCGATCCCGCCGGCGGCTCCACAGACTGTAACTTTGACCATGATGTGTGGATTTCGAGATTGTTGGAATAAGTTAGTCAGTAAATGGGTGGTCTTAAAGAAATGAGACCAGGATAATTGATAAGCAAACTAAGCCGGTTGGAGAAGCAGTGATTCAATCGGAGATCGAGCTTGAATAGGGAGATTCGAGATGATAAGAAGTAAAGGAAACAAAAGGAAAGGAAAGGAAAAAAAAAAAAACGGACCTGAACTTGATATGGACATGCGTCTGCCTATATATAGGCCAGAGACGTGGGGCACGGACCACTAAGGAAGCGGGCTAAAGTGAGCACCTGGGGATCTCCACCCCAGATTTTGCATGTGGTGGTGCGCGTGGCTCCGGGCGCCCGGGCCCGAGGAGACTCCGTGGAATGAACCCCGGGTCCGATAGTGAGTGAGATTTTATGTGAAAATGCCTCTCAGAATCTAATTGAAGAAGGTGTGGATGGACAAAATTTTTCGTTTTTTTAAGATTTCTCAGTTTTGATCATTACGCCTTTCATTTATCGTTGACAATGGTGGACCGCTTCAGTGTCAATTTAGTGCCTCAGACAAGTAGAGAGCCGTGTTTCAAGCGGGCGTCGAGTGTGGAGTCGTTCGGAGTTTTGCCTGTGAGGTGGAAGCCGCAGTCGCGGACCCGGAAGTGAGACTTTCGGGAAAAGTGCCAGAATCAAAGTGGCCCTTAAATCCCGGGGCAGAAAGCCCGCGACTGGTGTATTGGTCTTGACGTCAGGACTGAGCTACAGTAATTGACCAATAATTGTTGATTGAACCCTCCAACCGGGGTTACGATTTCTTTCATCTTGTCCCCTTTTTCTTTACATAACTCCTTTTTCTCTCTTTTTGTTGAATTTTTCCTTGTTGTTTTTTTCTTGGCCTACATTGTTCGCCCTTGCTCCGTGGTCTCCTGTTGAGTGAAGGCATTTCCTGATGACTTCTCCTGATGCTTGTGTATATGTATCTTCCCTGTGACTGCAATACGAAATCTTTCAAGAAAACAGAAGATTTATAATATTTGAAGAAACTTCGAGTTTACCGAGTCGACATCATCTTCAATCATCCTCCTTCCGGAAAACTTAAATGAACAACGTCTCTTCATCATATGCCTTAACGTACGTTACGTGAACCAGTTCAATTCTTTGCTGAGGACTATCAAATCATACAATACACATCATCCAGCCTCTTTTATGGTGCAACCATCTTTACAAGCATAATTGCAACAGCTTTGGCGTTTAGCACTTAGCAATACACGAGCAGGCTGGTTGCAGAAAAGTAACAATGGGGGCCTAAATTCGTAATTCTATATCTGTGGTGCCGTGCAATGAAAGTAAGTTTTTCAAGTTTTTCAGGACTAGCTCTACTGAGATCTCTCAGGCTCCCTACCCGCTCAATCCCCTGGTATACTTTTTCCTTCTGAAATTCGGCTTCAACACTCTGCTTTATTGGCAATTTTATTGCACAAGACCTTTTCCTGAATATCAACTGGCAAATAATTGAGAGCTTCAGTACCTCCCAGTCTATCCCAATTCGACTTTAAAATATACCCTACAATTTTTTAGTGGTTCCAAAAGTGTTTTTTAAAGCCACTTTAACCTACAGTCCTACTCGACAATTGCTTAATTATAAGTGAACAAGCCCCCTGCGATTCATTCACCACTATGGATGTCAGAGCACATTCCGGATTTAAAATGAATAAGGGAAAAAAAGTGGCTTCAGTTTTTCGGTTTGGTCTTTTTACAAGGGAAAGTGTCCCCTCGATCGATTCCAAAGACAAAGTATCTATTCATCTGAAATGTTCAGAGTGTGTTCGATCATGTTTGCATCCATTGCAGGCAAACACATCAACTTTGAAGACCCAAAATATGCAAGTGTATTAATTGCAGAAGGAGAGAAAGCACAAAAGACCTTTGAAGACGAGATAAAAGAATTCGAAGACGCCACCAATCTTCTTGATGATTTGAGAATTTCACAAAGTCCTATATCTGATTTTTATTCGAGTGAACGCAAACGGTCTAATTGAAGTTTTGAAGTAGCAAAGAAAAAAAAAAAGAAGAAAAGATATTTAGATTAGAAAGCCATTGAAATGCTTGTTGTCAAGATTATGGTATCGGCTATCTTAACTTCGGATATATGCAATCATCTATCGGTCAAAAATTTCAGTGAAGCCTTAAATCTCCTTAGTGGTCTAACCCTTTCTCTGGTTGAGAAAACTCTTGAAAAGTTATATCTTCAAGAAGCTCAAAAATTCAAACATGAACTTTCAAAAAATGAAGGAGGATTTTGGCTTAGTATCGATGATTTGCAACACCATGATGGAAGCGAATCTATAAACATCACGTTGCATTTCTAGAACAATCTATTTGAACTCAGAAAGTATACCATTGGAGTTGAGTTTCCAAATAAAGATGGATTCATTTCAGAAGAAAAATTGACGAAGTGTCTTTCGAAGGTTCTCACTGAGCTTGAAACAGAGAATTGGATAGTATCAATTACCAGCCAGCATACTAGGGATGATTTACTTCAAAACTTCAAAAATAATTGCAGAATCAAGCTCAAAATGCCTTGCTTCCTCGGAGGCATACGATGCGTCGGTCATATCCTAAATGTTTCTGCACAGGCTATTTTGTGTCACACATTTTTCCGAAAGAATGAGTCAGATGGAATTCCTGAGTCTTTAATTGCAAATAGAGATGAAGACCAACTTTGCGTGGCTTTGGTACGTCGCACGATATGTCTACCAAGCACTATCAGAAGAATTGTGATGAGGATACATGAAGCTTCCTTACTTACAGATTTGTTTGCAAAGCGTGTCAAGGCTCGAAATTTGAGGGAAAACACTAGTGATAGTCCCAAGTCTTTGTTACTTGATACTAAAGCGAAATTTCTATCAACTTTTAACATGCTTGATCGGTTTCTTTATTTTCCTTGTTGAAATTGATGGCTTATTAAAAGAAATAAAAGCATTTGAAAAAAAAGGTAAAGTATGATATGGATCTCGAAATTCTGAAAATCCGTGATCTTGAATGGAAATACCTAACAGAATTGCGCAACATTCTTTCACTCTATCAAGGACCGTTTTTTAAGCTTCAAGACTCCACAAAACTGACTATTCAATTGATGGTTCCTCATGTAAACAATCTTCTAGACGGCTTGAAAGGCTTTATTACGGATGTGGTTAAACTCACGAACCCATTCCTCGCTCAAGAGGTAGTGGAAGCTTAAGACAAACTCCGTCAACAATACCATATACATAATAGTGAGTGTCATTATATTCTCAGTCTTTACCTTGCTACGGTTCTCGATCCACGATTTAAACTCGAATTTTTTGAACAAGCTGGGTTTGAGGCAGAAATGATTGCCTCTATTGAAGCACATTTTAATAAAAGTCATCATCGTTGTAAGAGAGAGCAAGAGGAAAATGTTATGATTTGAACGCACTCGTACTCTCCAAATTTTGACCCAGAATCTGATCCAGCTTGTTATCTGCCAGTAGTTAGCGAATCGTTCCATATTGATGGTCACTCAGACTCTGAAACCTATCTTCTCGAAAACCGAGAAGGACATGATACCGATGTTGTTAATTTTTATCGAGGTCGCAAAGCCTCATGCCCAATCCTACATGAATGGCAAAGAAATATTTGGCTATACCCGCTATGATTGTATCTTCATCCACTTGGTCAAAGGCTTTCCAAAGGAGAGATAATTTTGGAATGAACAGTACTCGGAAGCTGCAGGAAGTGGAAAGGATGTTGGCATTCCCTAAATTTCGGGGTTCGTTCCTGACCCAGGAGGAAACTTCTGATAGTTCGGCAGAATCGGATGAGGAGATCTACGAGGAGCTGGGCGAAGAACTGGATGAGTAACCAGAAGAATTAACTATGCTACAAATTTGCTTTAGCGATGTCCGTTATAGGTTAAAGGTATCTAAAATGCATACCCTACGCCACTCAACCAAAAGTAGCGAACTCAGCCTATGTTTCTACATTAAGTATCTTGGTGTTCATTGTTATGAAATGGCTTTCACCAGAACTTTTACTTTGAAAATTATTGATGCTAATAACTATGTAGCCGCCATTTACATACACGGTGGCCTCGCTCAGTCCTCCGCACCTATGGTGTGGCCGTGCAAGTGTTTTACTTCGGTAACAACCATAATTAGCGTATTTCTGCTAACCTGAAACAGGTGAGGTCGATACTACCATGAAACTAAAGAAATTACACTAATTGTCCCAAGACAACCTCCATCTTGAGGGTGAATAATGGTACCTAGTTGAGTAGTATCTATGATATTGGTTGGACAACCGTTGTACTAGTTCCTAATTGAAATTCGCATCTGCCTCATCTAGTCTCCAGGCCACATCAACCTCACTTCTTCTCCAACTTTGTTTGTGCTCTTCAGCAGTTCGTAAGTGGGTTTGCTGTGCCTGCTCATAATCCTCCACTTTTTGTATTTGTGAATGTCGTCAACCGCACGAATTGGTCATTTTCGAAAACACACTGTGAATAATTGTCATTTATTCTGCTCATACCATTTTGCTCCCTCCGTGGCATTTTGAAAAGTATTTTTTTTTCATCATTTATTGAGATAGTTGCCGTTACATTCATCTTACTATTACACCATTCAATCTTATGTTGGGTACTGTTGAAGAACTGCTCGAACAGCACCGTTGCACTCACGACTGAGACGCAAATAATTGCCAACGATACTAATTATGTTTTAATTGCCATGTTGTGCTTTTGATAACTTTGTGCACTCTGCCTGTGTTTCTACAGGAAGTATCCTCTATTGTTGAAATGCTGTTTTAATCTTTCGTCATTGTTTGGTACCGAACGCGCATGATAATAAGTGTTCTCGAAAGTACTCATAATTCAAGTATATTTTACGATACCTAGGTTCCAATCATAGTTTTCCTGTAAACCTCTTGGAAGAGGAGCCATCATGCATATACCCGCCCAGCTAGTTTCTACCGACCTTGCCTTGTGCTTATTTCTCTAATTAAATTTTGTCCATTACTCTGACCATTTCCTCCACCGACACCTAGTGCATTTTATTGGTGGCTAGCTCAATTTCTTGACGGGCTATAGTCTTTCAGTTTTCCCTTCAATTTATAGCAGGACATCATTCTGAATACTACGTCGGAAACCCCCCACCTTGAAATCAATTTGACCCCATCATTGTGGAATGAGGCTACAGCAAGACAGGCCCAAACAATCCAACACGCTCTCTTCTCAAAACGTCAGGGTATCAGTGCGAAACCGTCGCGGTTATGCATTCACGCCAATGGCTCCAAACCAATTAGGGACCCGTTGTCAATTTCATCCTCCCGTCAAAAAGATTGGCGTCTTTTCGAACTGTTCACCCCTTTCTTTTTTTAATTATTCTTGTTTATAACTTAGCTATCTTTTCCTATTCTGCTTGAATGTTATTTCTGGTTTATCTTTCTTCTTACATTTTCTTTCATCTCCGTGCTCCAAATATCAGAACGTATCTTTTTTTTTTTCCTTTGTTTGTGGGGAAGACCCCGCAAAGAAGATCGGCATTTTGCCTCTCAATCCCAATCAGGCACCTGTTTCGCCTTCAGTTCCGTGCGTCGCTTGGCTTGGGTGCGAGCGTAGATCCATCACTGCACCTTGGTTAGAGACCCCGCCTTTTCTCGAGTTTTTTTGCTCGACCTTTGTCACAACATTCCCAGCACCCGATACAACAACATGGGCTCATAATCTGTCTCTCACAATAGCCGCCGCGATCGTCTCTTTTCGTCGACCCGTGCTCCTACTCTTCCTGGTATATTGTTCAAATTAGCGGGAATTTTTTCTTTCTTTTTTCTGTCTGTTTTTTTCACTGGTAGTTTTTTTTTTTTTTTTTTCCTTCTCTGCTGTGACCCAAGCGCCTTTCATTTATCTTCTTCGTTTCTCCTCCAGCATTTTTCAAGTCGGTCAACATAATTTGTTCGAGCCACTTTTGAGCCCTGCTGTTGACTTCACTGCCAGTTTTTCACTGGTGTTACGTCTATCGCTAAATCCGATAATACGCCATGACTATTTCTGCTACCTTGATAGAACATTCAAATCAAAGCCATCGCCAGCAAGTCGAAAATGAGCTTACTGGTACCGACTCTGACTTCGAATATAGCGGCAGATTTAGCGGCAAGCACGTACTTTACGGGGACTCTGATAATGAAAGTGAGACTTCAGTCGAAATTCCGCCTTCAGCCATTAAAAAAAGCTCAAAAGCGTCCTCCCACGTAAGAACGTTGTCTGTGGATGGGTCAGGGCAGACTTCAAAACGTTTTGTTATCAAAAATATCGACAGCACCTTAGAAACACTTTTGGAAAATGAGGATACTGACAATAACTATCAGATTACCATCGATGATACTGGCCCTAAAGTTTTGCGCTTGGGTACTGTGAACTCAAATGGGTTTAAAACGTCTGCAGTACGAGGAACATATATGTTGTCAAACCTCTTGCAAGAGTTGACGATTGCCAAATCGGCTGGTCACACGTCGATGCTTTTGGACGAGCTGAGACTTAATGAGAACCCTGTTGAGCGCTTGAAACGTTTAATCTCAACTGTTTTCTGGAAGAACTTGACTAGGGTCATCACCAAAGATAATGTCTTTGAAATGGCCAAAGACACCAAGATAATTGAGGAAGTTGAAGACGAAAACGGCAACTTGATCAAATCCCAGGAGAGTGTACGTCTTTACATTCCTCATAATCGTCAGGACCAATATAAGTACTATCTCTCGATCAAAGAAAGCAACCCATCTTTAAAGTTGGATGTACAACTTCTTCCCGAGGTGATTGATGCTGATTTCATCTACTCAGTCAACAAGAAACCAGGACTCTTGGCACTCGCCTCGAACCCAGATTCTGAAAACCCAAACAGTCTCATTCAGGAGCCATATGTTGTTCCTGGGGGCCGTTTCAATGAGTTTTATGGCTGGGATTCTTACATGACGACTTTGGGGTTGTTGGTGGATGTTACACCCGAAAACCAGACTAATTTGGAACTTGCCCGTGGAATGACTGAGAATTTCATCTATGAAATTACAAACTACAACAAGATCTTGAATGCAAACAGATCTTATTATTTGGGCCGCTCCCAGCCTCCGTTCCTCACCGACATGGCCCTTCAAGTCTACAAAAAGACGATTGAAATTGACCCCAAGAGAAAAGATGAGGCCTTGGACTTCTTAAAGCGGTCGACATTGGCAGCCATTAAAGAATACCTGACTGTATGGTGTGCCAAGCCTCGCTTGGATGAAGAAACTGGCCTTTCATGTTACCACCCGGAGGGCAGAGGAGTGCCCCCTGAAACTGAAGCGTCTCACTTTAACCTGATCTTGGAGAAGTACGTTCAGAAATACCAAACCACACAAGAGCAGTTTATAGAGGCTTACAACGAAGGCGAGATTTCTGAGCCCGATTTAGATGAGTACTTCTTGCATGACAGAGCCGTGAGAGAGTCTGGACACGATACCACCTATCGTCTTGAAGGAAAGGCTGCTTATTTGGCCACTGTGGACCTCAACTCGTTGCTTTACAAGTACGAGGTTGATATTGCTCATGTTATTAAAACGTACTTTGGTGGGAGCTTGACAGACCCTGCAATTAACCAAACAGAAACCCCTCAGGCTTGGACAGATCGGGCAAAGCTTAGAAAGAAAAGAATTACAAAGTACCTCTGGAATGAAGAAGACTCAATCTTCTATGACTACCACATCAAAGACAAAAAACAACACAAATTCGAGTCTGCCACGTGCCTTTGGCCTCTTTGGGCCATGGCTGCCACTCAAGATCAAGCGGATAAATTGGTTGCAAACTCCCTCAGCAAACTTGAAGAGTATGGTGGCTTGGCTGGGAGCTCTGCGAAATCCGTCGGTCAAGTAGGATTGGACAAGCCTTCGAGACAATGGGACTATCCGTTTGGATGGGCGCCTCATCAGATTTTGGCATGGGCAGGTCTTACAAATTATCATCATGAAGGGTCTGCCCGCAGATTGGCCTATAGATGGCTTTTCATGATGACAAGAGCTTTTGTAGACTACAACGGCGTGGTTGTGGAAAAGTACAATGTGCTTGAGGGCGCAGCGCCGCACAAGGTTGATGCTGAGTACGGCAATCAAGGACTTGACTTCAAAGGCGTTGCTTTAGAGGGTTTTGGGTGGGTCAATGCAAGCTACATGGTCGGCATGACGTATTTGAACGGGCACGCCCAGAGAAGTATTGGCGCATTAATCCCTCCAGATGTATTTTTGCGTCATTTGCAAGAAAGTCAGAAGACCACATACCTGGACTAAAAGAGTTTTAGAGAAAGAAACTAAACAAGAATGTGAGCCCATGAAAAGCTTTTGAAAAATTACCTCTCCACGAGTCGCGGCGGAATGGTAAGACATTCCTGCCGTACACCCGTGCATCGTGTGTTCCAACACTGTGGGATGAAAGTCTCATCCTCTCCTCTCTTAATCGCAACCACCTCACCTTATCTGCTTCCCATGATTCTTATACACAAAAAGCCCGCGTTGGCCGGAATTCATAGATTTTGTAGCAAAAGCACTCGCAGATGTCTTTCCGTACAATCCGCGGCCCGGGCGCAAGAAGGCCATAACACATTTAAGGCGGCGGTAGAAGCCGCGGAGAAAATGGTGCAGCCGTCCACTCAAAAGTTCAATGACCCCTTTTCCATAGTCAGCCACGAAATGTCCAATTTGGCAAAGCTGATTGCCAGTCTCATTGGCCTGGGCCACCCAATGTTGAACAGAGTGTCCAGCTATTATTTTGAGGCGGAGGGTAAAAACGTGCGGCCCTTGATTGTGCTTTTACTTTCCAAGGCGTTGCTGAAAATTCCGCTTGAGGAGCGAGACAGGATTGTCATCGATAGCGAGGATGTGTCAGAGCAAAAAGCATATGCGGGGGTGCCCCAGCAAACGGTGGTGGCGGGAAATTCTGTGAATAACTCGATCTCTCCTCTTGCTGTGTTGCACGGAATAAATCCAAGAGTGATCTTGGACCCATTGTCGAAGCCCATGGACCGGCTCCCGGAGCTCGACGCTGCCAACGGTATTCTCCCGAAACAGCGCCGGTTGGCTGAGATTGTTGAGATGATACACACGGCTTCGTTGCTACATGATGACGTCATTGACTTATCTGATGCAAGAAGAGGCCGGCCTAGCGGAAACATAGCATTTACCAACAAGATGGCTGTTTTGGCAGGAGACTTTCTCTTGGGGCGTGCATCGGTGGCCATTGCCAGGCTCAGAAACCCGGAAGTCATTGAGCTTTTATCGACAACAATCGCCAATTTGGTCGAGGGAGAGTTCATGCAATTGAAAAACACCGTGATGAATAGCGACGAATCAACCGTTACCAACGATGGTGATATCAAGAAAATCCCGCGCCCTACCGGGAAAGTCCCTGTGGAACAGCACGAGTATTCAGTGACTAAGCCCAAGGAAGTGGACCACGAAACCAACGTGGACGCCGCCTTTGAATACTACTTGCATAAAACGTACTTAAAAACTGCGTCATTAATGTCCAAGCTGTCACGTGCTGCTGCTGTGTTGAGCGGTGCCCGCGATGATATCATTGAGAACTGCTATGAGTTTGGCCGAAACTTGGGCTTATGTTTCCAAGTTGTTGACGACATGTTAGATTATACTTCAAGTGATGCCGCTTTCGGCAAGCCGAGCCAGGCAGACTTAAAACTAGGCTTGGCAACTGCGCCCATATTATTTGCATGGCGCGAAGAGCCGCACCTTGGGGAGCTTATTGGGAGGAAATTTAGCGAGCCAGGTGATGTTGAGATAGCCAGGCGTGCCGTGGAAAAATGGGGAGGCTTACAGAAAACTAGAAGTATGGCCCAGGATTATTGTGACCGAGCATTGGCCAACTTGCGCTGTTTGCCTGAGTCGGATGCCAGAAGTGCATTAGAGCTCTTGACTAACAGCGTTTTGACGAGAACGAAGTAGGTGTACATTATATGTATATATAGAGTAAGATACAACTGGGCATCTTATCAATGCGTATTTTGTATGTGGCGCGTCCAGTGTGATTAGCATTGACATATCTCGAACTAAGGGTGAGTAGAACCGGTCCAGGAGAAATCGGGATAAAGAAAAGAATCAAGTTTATCGTACGAACACGAGCAATAATGGTAAGAAAAAAAAAAAAAAAAGAACCCAAATCTAGCTTGGACCTGCTGCTGTTTTAAGTAATGACTGACGGCAAGCCTAAGGACCAAATATAATTCCAATTGAAAGATTTTTATGTTTATCCCCTTGTTCATCTTTCTTTTTATATAGTTCGTGGAAAAGGTCCTTGTTCTTCTTTCTTCTCTCTTTTCCATTCATAGTTCATCTCTCCTTTGATCTCTCATGGCTCTTGGCTGCAAAGGCTTCACTTAGGCGCATCCATTGAGTCCGGGGTTACCCGACTCTCACGCATTTCACTATAAAAGCAGCGCGACTGCTCACTCGAATTCTCTTTTTTTTTTTCCTCGTCGCCAGAAGATCGATTTCTAAAGCGTACATGGTTCTTGCCTTTTACCAGAACCATCCGGGAATTTTCTTCGTCAATGGCGTTCCGTTACTTTTTGGACCTCCATCCATGTGGCTAAATCATGTATGATTAGCCCCATCTTTCTGGTGTTTCACACTGTGGCCAGTGTACCCGTCAGAAAGTAATTATAAACACCACCAAAACACGAACACGTAGTAACAAGAAGAAAGAAACAATATGAATGAGTTGTGGTTCGCTATTGTCACTGCTCTCGTTATTGGTATCCTTCGACCTTAGTCTTGTTTTCGAACTTGCCACACTCATCCCTAGTTACTCTAAGGTTCTAATCATATTTAAGGTGTAGAAAAGATACAAAGATATGGGCTTTTTGGTACACTTTGACTGTAACTTTGCTCTTTCCACACCTTTACTCTTACACCCACCTAGGTTACATCATACTCTCATCCCATGACTTATTGTCCATTCCCTTGGTCTATTTACAGTTGGCTCTCCGAAAGCAAGGATTTGCCATAAAGCTTTTTGGCGTCACTAACTCTCACATATGCTCCCTTGGGGCCTGGGATTTGGCCCTTCACCACCAATATTCCAGCTTCTCCGTCGGCATACAACACCTCGTTGTTGTGCACGGTGCAGTTGTTACCGCCCATACGACCAGCCATCTTCTTGCCGGGTAACACTCTACCGGGGTCCTGAGTAGCACCCATGGAACCAGCGGATCTGTGGGAAACAGACACACCGTGAGAGGCTCCCAATCCCTTAAATCCATGTCTTTTCATGACACCAGCAAAACCTTTACCCTTGGTCACGCCCTTGACATCTACAAGCTGGCCCACTGCAAAGTAATCGGCCCGAAGTTCCACGCCCGGTTGTATAAGTCCGTCGTCGGATCTTACCCGGAACTCCACGATCTTGGCCTTTGGCGAGATCCCTGCTTCTTCGCAGATGCGCAAGGTGCCCTGGTCGACGTTTTTAAGCTTGTCGACATGGCCGACTTTGACTGCTGAGTACCCTTGCTCAGTAGATTTAATGGTGTCCACAACTTCACAAGCATCGATCTCGATAATGGTAGCTGCATACTGTGCACCGCTTGATGTGAACCACGACACCATCTCCCTTTTGATTCCAAGCAAACCTGGCCTTGAAAGAAGCGTTTTGCGCTCGTTCGACTTCGCTAGACTATGATTCACCACAGGTGCAGCTGTATATGTCAGAGGAATGGCATGGATCGATGTGAGTCTGGCTGCACCACGCTGAAAATGGAGCGGAATAGCGCCTGAAATCCCTGCTTTCGGCCTGGCCCACGTCCACAAAGAAGCCATTGTGTGTGTGTTGGAAATTATGTCTGATAAAGATTGGCTCGAGGTGAAGTGGTTTTTTTTCAATAGCTGGTGGTGGGTGCACTACTGCGCACTTCATTTGGAATGGTGCGGTCCCTAGTAGCTGTGGGACTGCGAGCCGTTGGCAGTGTGGTAATTAAGTCGTGAAGATGACGAACATCAAGACTCTAGTCTTATTAGAAAGAAAGGAAAACTATCCACAACAAACTTGAAAATCAACGCAATTCTTATAAGCTCAATTTTAATTTTAATCTCAGGTAAAACCCATCTCTTACCGCGTAGTACTTGATTGGTCGTTGTGACCTGAGAAACTGGGGATTGGGGAATAAGGTCTACTCCGAGTCGCGACGTTTAGCACCTGCCCCAATATTTGAAATTTCACATGTTCCTATATTTCAACAAGTCTCCAATTTCACATCCTCGTTGGGATCACCTTGTGCAGTTTCTTTCCTTTTTTTTTTATTTTTTTGCCATTCACTTTCGGAAACAAGAGTACTTTGTTCCTCTGACTGGTGCAGCTCGCACCTCCTAAGACTTTCCCCCAAATAACACGCCTACCCTGTCACTTCCTTTTATCTCTACTTACAATGCTATCGACTGATGATATATACATTAAATCCACCATGACTACCTCATTACTTGATCTTTTTCTGCTTCAACTTGATTGTCTCGTCGTTCACGAAAATACCCTTGCCCTTGTATGGCTCTGGCTTTCGGTATTCTCTAATGACAGCCGCGAAAAGCTTAACCTGCTGCTTATTAATTCCCTCAATTAAAAGTGCAGCAGGATTACTGGAGCTTACTTTGAGGCCTTTTGGGACCTTCAATCTTGGCGTGTATGGCAAGCCGATTTTCAACACCACAAACGTCTCGCCGTTCTTTTCCTCTATGCTGACTCTGTATCCTGTTCCCACAAATCTCAAAGTGGCCAAATGGCCCTCGGTGGTTCCGATGACATGGTTCTGAATCAATGCCCTGGTGGTTCCCCACATGGATCTCTGAATCTTATTGTTGGGCCTTTCTACTGTCACATTTACCACGTTGTCGGTATTGGTTATGCGCACAAACCCAGGCACAGTAGTTCTAATACTCCCCTTTGGTCCGCTGACTGTGATTTGTTTCTCCAAGGCGTATGTTTTCTTTCCTTTGGTGAACGTTTTGCAAAACTCTTTCGGGATCATCTCGGCCGTGAGCTGGACATTCTCGACCAATCTAACCGGCGCCTTTCCAATGAACGATAGTCTGGCAGCAGAAGTGGAGAGAAATCTACCACCACCCAAGGACAAATTCCGGAACATAGCTAGAACTAAAAATGATGTTTGTTGGAGTCCAGGTGGAAAATTTTGAACAGTGGAGCGCACCCGTGCCTCTGGGTGCCGGGGCCTGAAGACTTGTCTAGTGCCAACGAGCGGGCCTGTGGGTGAGAAATATAGGGGGCAGCTTGATATCCGGTGGTGAACTAAGCTTTGGCTGTCATAAATGTAAAGGTGAAGTTAGAATTTTGCCCTGAATCTGAGAGAAAATTTGGACTCTTATATTAATTTTGGGTCCACAAAACGGTGAATTTGCCTTCTGGAGTCTTTCATCAAGCGGTGGCCCGCCCTAGAGTAAGTCTGAATTGCAAGTTGGAGGAGGCTGCGAAAGGCGGCCCCATTTTTCGCACCACGGGCCCGAGTCGCCTGAAGCAGCACTTCCAAGAAATAATAGATACATCAATAATGATCAGCACCAGAATATATTAAATATAAAAAAATTGGAGAGACACCAGGAAGGTGAAAAACTCACCCATTCTTTCAATAAGTTGGAGATTATTTGAAAACGCTTGTTTATCGACTCCCTTAGGTCCATATGTAGTGTCCTCCCTAATGCCTCCCGAATGCGGCGCCTACCTCGTTGCGGCAAAGGCTGGCGCGGACTGGCCTTTCGCACCACCAAATGAAATCGGCCCATACCTCAACCTCTAATGCTCATACCGAAGTGTGCTGTGAAAATTAGAAATAGCAAAACACTGTCGGTGGTTATTCTGAGATTTTGGAATTTCGTCAAGCCTCAGGTATATTGGCTTGATGTTCGAAGGTATCTACATTGCAGACGCAAAAAACTCTTTGGCCTATGAATATTTGGTGTACCAACATGTGCCGACTTTCCTGGCACTAATCGGCACCCTCAACTCCAAGTTTCAAGACCATAAAACACATCCGATACAAATGATTGAAACAGGTATGAACTATTTCAGCTGCTCATATTCCACGGGGAGGCTCATAATTTACATCTTGTGTCTGACGCGGCAAACTCAAGACCAACTTAATCCCCTTTCGCCGTTTCTCTTCATAGATAAGCTCGTTGAAACCATGACCGAATACTTCGGTCTGCCATTGACTGCCACAAAAGCCACGGCAAACAACGACACACTCACGCTTTTGCTCCATCAAATGGTCGCCAATGGGATTCCAAACGTCACCGACTTTAACAACTTGAAGGACGTGGTACTGCTGAAAAGTCTTCTTCTGAAGATCTTGCACACAGGTAACCAGTTGGCGTCTGCTGCCAACAACAAGTCACTAGCGTCGCTAGCCCATAACGGAATACCGAGCTCTTCTACGGAAAAAAGTCCCGTTCCCTGGAGACGCTCAAATGCTCGGTACACCAATAACGAGATGTTTGTAGATGTCACCGAAACAGTCAGTGTGATCTTGCGTCCGAAAAAAGTGAAGAAAAGCAAACATCTCTCCCTGACTCAGAACTTTGACTCGGCCTTCTACTCGTTGCTGACGGCATCTTCTTCTGGAAAAAAACTAGTTCCTGTCACGGGCACGATATTTGGAAAAATTGAATTCTTATCGCGGATAACCGGAGTCCCCCAGTTGCAGATCCTCCTTAATCTGGCAAAATCGTATCTAGAAAGCCCTCAGTTTCACCGGTGCATCGATCTTGATATATGGAGGCTGTCAAAGGCATTACTGTTCATCCCGCCTGATGGACCGTCCACTCTAATGACCTATCAGGTTGATCTTGATAGTCTCTCGGAAAAGACACAGCTTGGAATGTTGGGGATTCTTGAGTTTGACTTGCAAACCGGTCTCGGCATTCATGGGGACGAGTTCGAGTTGAAAATAACCACGCTGAAGCATCAAGCAGTTGCAAAGATTGAGACCATCAGCGTGGAAATGTTTGCTCACGAGCCTTCTTATGGAGAAACTGATGAAGCACTGCCGGTTGATCGAGATGAGAAAGTCTCCAACAATGTCGACAAAATGCGGGCCATTCGGGTCACTGATGGTGACTTTTTGTATAAAGGTGAAGGCCATGGCCAATGGGAGATCAAAAACTTGCAAACAGGGAGCCAGCCCGTGCTCAGAGTATCCATTCAAACTGGCACTGGGATTGCGGAAAATGGACATTTTCTCCAGGAGGCTGAAATTATGGATGGAGATCAACTGAGTAATGCTGAGCCTCCTACGCATCCCGTGGCACCTGTCTGGTATAAGGTACACTTCGCATACAAGGGCCAAGTACCCAGCGGGCTTAAAATAGACAGCTTGAAATTGATCTCATCTAAGGGTATGGGTGATTCGGTGAAGCCATACAAAGGCGTGAAGTACATGACTGAGACAGGCGACTACAGCATAAGAGGCAATTGAGCTTAATGAGCGGTTCCAGTCAAAGATGAAAATGCTTTGAAGAGCGAAACAAACCGTCGTCAATATTTTTTGGGGAACATGAGGCCTCAAGGCCCGGGTGCTTTCATGGTGAGTCTTATATTCATTATATGTGTACGTGGCAATGCGCACACGCATGGACGTGTCTAGTCTATAAGACGAGCAGCATCTGCGGCCGTTGCACGCACTGTTTGTTAATAAACTAGTTTATGGATCCCAACAATTCAAGCAACACTTCAATCGGCTTTCTTACTTTTCTTCACCCTCTCCTTTTCGGCATTCTTGATCATTACCTTGCCAACAAATGTACCAACTGCCAAAGCAGCAGTTAAGAGCAAGAGAATAGGAAGCTTTATAGCGTAATCACGTGGAAGGAAGAAGCTTTGGAGCACGTTGTCCTCATCCAAAAAGGGCAATAAGAACACCCAAGCGGTATAGTAGGAGAATACGGCAGTGGCCACTCCGAGCATAGCAAGACCGACAAGTTGATCAGTAGACTGATTGTTAGTACAGCTCCCTCAATGATATATCCATTTAATTTTATGTGAATGTCACATACCATTCCTTGAACAGAGGTTGGGTTGGAACTCAGATGCATGGATTAATGTCAGCTACGTGTTTGCTTGACGCGACACCGGTACCTCCAGTGTTGCTTGGCGTGGCATTGGTGAGAGAAGAGATATTATCCGAAGTAGTAATTGTCAATATTTATAGCAAAAGGGAGAAGTTCCTTTTTTTTTGACTGATACATCTGATTAGAGAGGAGGCGTTCGTAGTCTGAGCTTGCCCAGTCTACTTCCACCAAAAACTATAAAATTCTATAGAAAAAACCCCTCCAGCAGCTTCCGAGTGCATGACTTGTGGCGAACCGCGGTTCACCCCACGCTGAACTTCAGCAAGGATGACCCTACTTGCCCACACACGGTTATAATGTGAGTGTCATGTCATCGACCCATCGGGATTGTTTATTGGGATATTTGAACGGAGTATTCACTCAGCAAATTTTGGGTGTAAATCTAGCTAGTTTAATTTTTGGGACGGTAAAGTTAAGTTTTGTAATTTTATCCTCTTTGAGAAATTTTTTTTAAAGGGAGCAACTTCTGGCATCTTTAAAAGTTTACCTTTGGATAGCAACTTCAGTAGGAGAAGATCACCACAAATAATTGATCAATTCCATTATAAGGGAAAACGAAATAATCGAAGGTATTGGCAATATATTCAAACGAAAAAGCAAATTTAAAGTTGCAAAAAGATCATTTATGCTTGAACAACGAAAAAAAGAGATTGCAGCACTCCAATTTCGCATATGGTCTCCCACTACACTACTCAGTGGAGCCCTAAGCAGCTTAACTAACGTTGATCGGACGGGAAACAGTGTTTTCTGCTTGTTATGGCCGCAACCAAATATTTTTGGGAAGGGGTCCAGCTCGCGGGCTCCTGCGTCGGCCGTAAAATGTTACCGGAATTACCAGGTCATGTAATTAAGGATTGTGTGACACTCTTACGTGAAGAGATGGGTACGACCTTGGCAGGAATGCGAATTCTTCTTGATAGCCAGTGGGTCCCAGAAGAAAGAGTGGGGGGACTCAGCTGGACGGATTTCCTTCTTGAGCGAACAGGCAAATTTTTCAAAAACCTCGATTGGACCTTCAACCCTAATGAGTGTGCATACTTGGAGGCCTGGAAGAAGGTGGTAGTGCGGACGAGAGAATTCATACCGCCTTCTCCGGTCTACA